>QNGE01000348.1:287030-314840 GCA_008508345.1 Paragonimus westermani | reverse complement strand
TGTGAGCTAAGATTTTGGGAAGGATTTTACACATCGTACAGCTGGCAGACCGGGGGTATCTCCAGGTCACTACAGAGGCATTGCTTCACAGCCGATTGGGCACACAAGTACCACGACAAATGCAATGATGCAAAACTCCTGCAACTGCAAATGTGGGGCTCCTCTCAGTTCTATATCTCCTTCCATTACTTCCATGATTACTAAGATGGAGGAGTAACTCGAAATTTGGTTTAACCAGAAATTTCGTTCAAATTTCCTCGCTGTCATTGTCCACTCATATTTTTTGCTACCTTGGTGCTCAGTGCATCAAAAATTATACACGGTCATTGCTATTCTTTGTCGAATAGCACAAATCATTGCCTATTGTGTTATTCGTGTTCGAAAATATCAGTACTATTTTTCAGTCTCCTTGCATATTACTCACCATTGTCGACAATGACCCGTTTCAGATCTAGCAGTGCTGCGACTAAGCAGGCACAGTCTGTAGCACCAAGTGTCTTAGGCTGATATGGACGTGAAATGTCCGTACAAAACGGCATGCAGTGTCACCAGTGTCAGAAGTGGTATCACTTCAAGTGCACTGGTCTCAACGAACACCAATGCAAACAGCTAGCTTCCTCATCTCTTATTTACATCTGTATGAATTGCAGGTTCAGCGAAAGTCAAGGCACCGCTCCTCAGCTGACTGGTCTTACACGCACCATGTCAAGTGGAGTGATGCAAAAAACTTGCGATTGTAAATGCGGGGCTCTGCTTAGCTCTGTCTCTTCTTCCATTTCTTCCATGGGGGGGGGGTAAAATAGAGGAGTACCGACGGACTCTGTCCCAAATGAAACTGGAATTACACTCTTCGAATGAGTATATAGCCATTGCTCTCCCTGCTGTTACAATCACCAAGAAAGCAGTTGCCTTATCCACTGCACACATAGAGGAGGCGGCAGTGAAGATGAAGGAAGAAGCTCTCAGGGAAAGGAGAGTTGTTTTATAGGGCTGCATCCTTACAACCTCTTATCCAACCGAGCTAGCTAAAACAGTCCTAGGGACTTCCTTCTCCCCGGATGCTACAAACCTGGTATTCGGGAGTAGGCTGTGGGCCAAGACAACCAGAAAGTCACTTGGCCTTCTGGTAACTTTGCCAGCCATGCTCAGCCCCGAGGTAGTGATGGGAAAAACAGAGGCTTTGATGTCCGCCAACGCCCATCTGAATGGCGCATCTTTCGGCCGCTTTCGGCAGGAGAGAGCGAGACGCTAACAGCGGACTAAGACTAAGTGACAAATCACGGCAGGCCAGAAGCTACAACTAGAGACTAAAGTCGTATTTTCTGCTTTCGAAGTATCCCCTCGGACCCCTGTGCCTGTGCCTGTTGTGGAAAGCGGAAGTGCCGTCTGCATGGTCGTTCCAACGACCGAGGCCCCAGGCACAGTCACAAGCAGTGAAAGTGCAGACACTGCGTGAAAGACGTCTTCAGGGTTAGCCACCCTCAAACCCACCAACCTGCCCAGCAGAAAACTCTGTCTCTCGAGAATTCGGAACGGAAGAAGCCTGCTAGGGCCGCCTCCTACAACTCGAAAAACAGAAATTTGGCCCACTCACATAAATATTTCCTTCAGTAGCCCCATAGCACAGCGCCCATTGCCGTCTTCCAAACCCCGCACCCAGCAAACGAAGAAGCCAAATTTTCCGTGGGTGAAAAATTCCAAAACCACCCAAGCAATTGAATTTGACAGGGGCGCAGAGGTCGCAAGCTGCGGCGCCAAGAATGCTGATCAAACGCTCGGTAGGGTCGCCGACCTACGCACAGGTGGTTATGTCGTGCCCACAGCCTTGAAGGAGGGCCGTCAGGACAACTCGAAAGAACAGACCGAATCCAGCCCCACCATCCTCTTCAATTCTATGCCTTTTTTCCCAGGTTCTTCCTCACACCATTCTTTCAACATTCTCGCAAAATCCAGCGAGGAAGTAGCTTTCGGATGCATGTATACGAACTGTATGAGTCTGTTCAATAGATTGTCGGAAATCAGACAGTTAACTCACGACACCCAACCCAACATGTTCGCCTTCACGGAGACCTCGCTTACAGGTGATATTAGTGAGAGTGAACTGAGTGTCCCGAGGTATTCAGTTCACCGGGCTGACTCTGCCCGAGGGAGAATGGGGGGTTCTGCGATTTTTCCTCAGCAGTGGCTACCGACACCCACGGTTATTGGTGGCTTCCAGTCCTCCGATAAATATGACGCTCTGTGGCTTTGACTACCACTGCGTGGCCAAGACTCGCTCATAGTGGGGGGTATTTATCGGTCTCCGTCATCAGACGTCTCCGACGACGACACCCTTTTGGTAAGCCTGGAAACCATTTTAGGCCTACAAAGCTTTACCCATCTGCTTGTTATGGGTGACTTTATTGCACCCAAGATAAACTGGATATCATTTTCTCACCAGGACTGTGGAAGCGGATTCTCGACTTCCCTATCGACGCTGATACGTCGGAAGGCGTGGTCACAACATGTCACCGCCCCGACGCGGCATCGTTTTGGTCAACTTCCCTCTCTGCTCGACTTAGTTACCACTAATGAGAACCACCTGGTAGAGAGTGTTCATCAAGCCAGGTGTGCGTTTATCTGTTGTCTTCATCTCCTACCGTGCGCATCACAGCTATCGCACCGCACACCGACAGTGCTCCTTCGAATTTCGCCTATGTTTCGTTACCATTATTACATAACAAACTCACTGGACATTGCGGGCTTTAATTTGCGACAAATGTTTCCGACGTCGGTGGTCGTAATAAACTTCCCGTAAACATCCTCCACATACTGCTTAATGACGGCAATTGTTGTGTTGCACTGGAACAGGCTTCTACATTCTTTCAGTTCACTGACGGTGAGCCTGCGATGTGTAGGATAAGAGTGAATAAGCCCTAACTCAAAACAACTCACAACCAGACAAGCATTTCTTCGTACCAGGTGGAATCGTGAACTGTGGCATGTGTCGCGAGAACTAAGTTGTTAAAAGCAACAACAGGTAACCCACTAGACACGTCGCAAACCCCTGCATACGCCACTACGCCTCTTATGTTTCGTACAACGGTGACAAATATGGGCGGATTTCAGAGAACCAAGCCAACTTACCTTATCGTACTTCAGAACCCTTTACGAACAACGAACGTAAATAACCCCCACATCTTTCATGTGTCTCTTAAGGTACTCCTGGAACTGTGAGAAAGTGTGCCATTTACGATTCTCACCTGTCCCCTTGAAAGACGCAATAAGATCCATTTCTTAAAGATGAAAATTATCTCGATGTGACGAATATCTGCATCATTGTATGCCTTGATAAGCAATATTCCGGCAACCAAGTACTGAGATTGCCACACAGACGATCACAACAGCAACCATACCGATCCTCGTAAAAGAAACACGACAAGGTCATTTTCAGTAAACGGACAGATGAAACAAACTGAGGTGAGTCCGTGACACATATTTTCGGGAATTTAATTTCTACACCATGTGCCAAGATAATAAACCGGAATATGAGACGAACTATTTTCACCACCCACAATAACTGGGGAAATTACGGTCTACAACTAGCATTCAAGTTACACAAGCATTCAGTGATAAGAAAAATTTGCAGAAGCCTTTGATCCCTGATGTCTAGTGTTTGTTCGAGCAACGCTCAGTCTTCTCGAAACATTTATCTATATACTGGATCCAGGATAGTTGCGTCTGTAAGCAACGAGTGTCTATAAATTCTGACCCCTGGTTGCTCAGCTAGCGACTCATCTATGAGTGTGGTGCCAGACCCGTTGTCTAGGAGGTATGCGTTTCAACCATCATGATTGTCCCATTTAAGCTGACACTCAAGAAACCAAGACGAGCCCCGTTCCAAGCAAAGAGGTGGCTCCAGAACTTGATTCCTTCACTTCGACCTTAGTTCCAGAAAGCACCGGGTCTATGTGCATCAGGGTATGATGTCGCCCTTCACAGAGAGGCCGTGAAGACTGTACAACCACTCAGCGATACGTGGGTGTAGACTTGGCAGTAGACAAACGAAGCATCGATTACACTTTCTTAGAACCTCGCGTCTCCCTCCTGATGATATGTTTTCAAATCGCCGGTATGTCGACAAATCATGATCGTCACCACATACTGCGTATTGGAGTGGCTTAATTATCACTCCGACGACGGTTGACACACGCGGCATCCACTGGGAATCCTCGCGAAAGCGCGTGGTCTCATTTCCACTGATGCAACCCTGGACTGGCCGGGCGATGAGTTGACCATATAGGTGACTAGAAATCGAGATTTGCCTCTCTATAAACTCAAGTAAGTCGTTGAAAGAGGGTTCCCGACCAGTGCTGGTAACAGAGTCGGCTACTTCCGCCCATTTATCCTGCAATGGGCGAGGAAGTCTGTCCACGATAAGCAGAAGGTTGGTTGTGCAACTAAACTCAGACGGATGACTCAATTGAGATAGCGTCGAGTGACAACCCTTCATCTGAGAGGCTGAACGTTGAAGACCCTCACTGTCTCGCATGGCGGGTCTCGGACAAGTCCTTGGTGAAAGCCTGAATAATTTCATCCGGCCCTCCAAATCGTCGCCTCAATATTTCGGCTGTCCCAGTAAGTCCTGTCGCGCTAGGCAGCAATACGCAATGTTCGATGGCTGCTCTACCTCTTCGCTTACAACAGTAAATAAGGTAAGACAACTTGCGTCTTCGTCATTCAATATGTTAGCCACGTTCTGTTCAGAATTTCGCATGGAGCTATGAAATTTCAAGGGCGACCCTCCGGAAGGTTCCGGTTCGATTTTTGGCAGGCCCACACCGATAACTAAACTGCGCATACAATGCTCCATGGAGCACCGTTGGAACCCGCAAGAATGAGGTCTATATGACGAGCTTGATGGGAGGAGGCTTGCATTCATCCTCTGGCTGGTTCCTCAGTCTCACCAAACACAGACTTTTCCTTCAACCTCTTGCGAAATCCTAGTTATGCCTCCATAAACCTTGCCTGTTCTTCATTTAGACGCATTTATTCTTCAATAGGGCTGTCACTCATCAACAATTTTCGCTTGTGTGAACAATGAGTTACAGCTGGGACAAGGTTAAGAAGTTTAGATACACACTCCATGTTCTCCGAAGGGTTTCCACCGTCCTCACAGCTATCCCTGGACATGTTCCCTGCTTAGCTCTAGGGGCCCCAAGCATGCTACAATCATATCATACAGCAGAAAACTGAGACAGGAACGTTGGAAACATATAACTAAGTTTTCATGTCGTCGTCAATATGGGGCACCTGAAGACCACCGCTCAATTGTTGGAGATGAGGATCAGGACTATTCTCCGCACAAAAAGACAAAACGGGCAAGCCGAGCGACACTGGTGTCCTCGGGGAAGCTTTGGCGGACTGGTAGCCAGCAGAACATCCGTGTATATCACGCGTGTCAACTTCGATTGGCCCGGCCACTGCATAAAGCAGCGATAACTTTCAACGTGTTGGCAGATAGATTTGGTATTCACCAACGCGGATATATCGGGCACTATGGACCCCGGACGTCAAGTGGTTGTTTGAGCAACGCTTAATCTTCTCGCAACGTTTATCGATATGCAGGATCCAGGATAATCGCGTTCGCGGCAACGAACGCCCATGAATTCTGAGCCGGTCGAGTGACGGATTCGGATTCAAAGGGAAGACGGTCGTATTGGTCAGTTTCTTGTCATAAGGTGCCACTGTTCAAAAACATTATGATAAACCAAATGGTAGGAGAAACTGATAGACCTCAATATTGGGTCCACCAACTGTACAGCTTCCGGGATTAACGGTCCGCGTGAATATAATCAAATCAAATCAAATCAACAGCCACGTAACAGCGGAACGATCGAACGAAAATGAATCCAGGGTACACATAAACTAAGATCCCGCAAGGGAAAGTAAAATGGAAGGACTACGCGGAAACAAATTTCTACAAGCAAACGGTATCAAGATTTAATAGTAGATCAAAATCAACATCCGCGGGAGAAACGGTTTGTCACGCGCGTAACTTGAGTGGTAGTGTCAGACTGCAAGAAAGGCCCGTAATCAGTAAAGAGAATTCCAACATAAGGGAACAACCCAACGAGTAGGGGATAAATAGGGTACGGAGCGTGGTAATCAACGTTCTATTGACACAACAATCATCATACACTCAACGCGAGCAGCTACTTCAACAGAGACCGCCGACAATTTGGATTAGTTAAGTTTGCCGGCTGCAACCGCGTTCACCGCTCAGTCGCACTATATGCGGTATCATGTGTATGTCTATTGTAGGATACCTGATAAGAGGTCGGCGCCAATTTCTTCCGCCGTACGACTATTTGTAGGCGGATAATACCCGCTCTTCTCCTAGCAACAGACCAATTACTCCATTCTTCAAGACTGATTGCCTTGAAATTTTTTCATGTGTTGTTCATCGCGCTCGAACGTTCCATACACTTTTCGTCAGACGTAACTCTGAGTACCGCTGTTCGTACTGGATCCCACTTTCTTTCCTTCTCTTGATTGCTGCCGTTGGTCCCAGGCTAGCCTAGCATTAAATACTTACCGCATTCCTAAACCTTACTGCAAATATGAAGTCTATTTACAAACCTTACTCTGTTCTTCTACTCCGATGTCATTCGAGGGCACGTTTCTCAATAAGAGCATTCCGGAGTATCAGTGGACGTTTGTCAAGCGTATCATCACTCACCCAATACAAACTTGAGGAGAAAATGGTGAAAACGAACTAGCATTTAACCAGACACTGGTAACAGACAAGGTAAAAACGTTGAACGACGACGAAGGTCCCATGCAGTCTGATGATCGCTCCACCGAAAGTCAATAATAACGGGATCACAGTGACGAAAACATTTCACTCAAAATTCGTAAAACTTGCGCTGACTTGTTATGTAAGACGCCGATAAAACTTGTGAGATTACAGTCCTCTCGCTGTACAGTCAAATTCTACTTGGAAGGCATCAGGTGATGTATGGTGAGATCGACATTTTTTCAGCGAAGTATTTGTTTTTTATATGGTTGAATTTTATCGTGACCTTGAGTTTCAAGGATTTATACTCTTTTGACCAGCTTGTTATCTAAGTATGGGTGTTAGTTCTGGAGACCATGTAGTTGAAAGGAGCCACCTGGACACGAAAAGCTATCGGTAAAATATTGAATTCAAACTGAATGTTAACTTTAAATCAGATATATTCAGTTGAAGAATGGATTGCTTGCAGTTTTAATGTCTACGATTGATACTATAAAAGAAAACAGTGAAGTTTCCAATCATTCGGATGAAACGGTAAATGAGTTCAGTTTATCAATCATGTAGTTCGAAAATTCTTTCATGATTTCTGATTAAGTGGCTCAAATGTTTTTCGGAAACACGTCTGTACAGACCTGCTAGCACACGTGTGCATTAAGGATTCATTAGAGATTAACTGCCGCAGTTTCGAGATAAAATACGCTCGATAGTTGATTGGTTCATGATGAAGAAGTGAAGTTCATTATTTTTGGAACGAAATACAGCAACGTAAATGAGGTGCGTCAACGCCCATTCATTAACAAATTTGCAACGGAATAAGGCCTACCGAAAAATTGTTGTTTAGCCGTTTTTTGAGCCGCCTTTAGGTGGTCGATGAAGACATTCGAAAGGCACCGTTAGAGGCGGTCCAAAAGTCAAACTTCAGAAGACAGTCGTACACGACCAGGTAGCATGCTAATTGGGTATGGGTTCTTATGACAAGTGACAAACTAATATGATTGGCACCAGTTACCTGCGCTTACCATCGGAGAGTAATTTAGGGTTACAGGTGTCAAAACAGTAATTCGTCCGTGATAGGTACTTGGATTTGTGAATGTATAGCACATTGGGTCGTTGTGTAATTTAAAGCCATTTGTGTTAACAAGCAGGTTTTGAGGAAATATTTTAACGGAGTACTGATGTTTGAGTAGTTGGGAATACTTCTTCTGAGATTATATATACATGTAGCTCCAAAGATCATAGAGTACACACGAAGTAGTTTGTAGCGACTACATCAAGTCATTTACAAGTCTACTTGATAAACTAGCAGCAGACTTATACCAATCACACAGTCACAATCACAACAAGTTCATCTAGTAAACTTGTAAATGACTTGATGCCGCCTATACAAATTACCTCCTTTGCATTCTGCGGATTTTAAGTCGTATTTAGTCACAGAAACATCATTATAAATTCATTTTATTGACTGTGCATTCGTTATTCGGTGCCGACACATCGCTTGAGGTTTACTGTAAGCCGAGGAGATGTGTGGAGTGTCAATTTCTTTGTGGTTGGTTTGTGCAACACACGTGGTTCTTAACTCAAAACAGTGAACGCAGATTGCACAATATTTAGCTCACGCCTTTATCTGTATAAACACCTGTTGCTCATGAGCGGTTCGAGAAACGTAGAAGCATTTCTTGTGGTTATTTCTAAAGGTGCACGTCGTCGATGCGGAGTCTAAACGTGGAAACAGTTAGGCAGTCCAACTCCTGTAACATATCAGTACTCTGGTGGAACATACTGGTATAGACTATACACACACACACACACACACACACACACACATTGCTCTCCATTTACCATTACGGGAGTGAGGGTGGAATCAACTATGTTTCGAACAGACGCAACCGCAAGTCGTCCTATATATACGCTCTAGCTGAACGACCATTTTCTGAATAGTCTTCGAACTTTCCTTTGCAGTCTTTTGAGCGATCTCTGAGAGCCTCTGGCTGCAAACACCGAGTACACCCCATAAATGAGCAACAAATTGCCTACAATCCAATTAAGCCATTTAATTCCACACAACTCCAACGGCCCACTGAAGGCAATCACGTTTTGGGTCGGTCTGTTATATCACCAAACGAACAATACATGTTTAAGTTACCGGAGAGTTGCATAAGCAGGACCAGTTCGTATTAGCCACTATATTTACAGTTATATTTTGGGCATGTATGATAGGTTGTTTGCCAATCATAGTGTCAAAGTACTTTTGATTGCCTTCCGCGCTTCTGGTTTTACTTTTTGTATTCATTGTTGCATTTTCCTTTTCACGCCTGTAGGAGACACAGCCAGATATACCTTGTTGATGATTGATTCTTTGGTCAGGAATGATGGGTTTTTATTGAGTTACACACAGACAGTGGCGGACGTCAAGTGTTAAACTATTATTCACTACATTTGATGTACACTACAATGTTACTCATGATGACTGCTGGTATAAGGTTATCGGTGTACAAACTCGTCAATTTCCCTCCAATGGTCATCAGAAACTTGATCTGTAAAACTATGAGTCAGGAAAAATTAGAATTGCTGGCTGCAAATAAATATTACTTTCCTTTAACCATATATTAAGCAAGTGAATTTCATCCACTGTCCGCATGAGGAGGCGCACCTAGAATGACAATGTGAATGGTAGATCAGCAGTGTTTCGTTGGATTTTTAAAGCGTTTAATCCCGTTCTTGTTGCGTAAACTTTTCCATTTTTTTCTGAGAGGGTGTACAGCAAGGCCAACAACAGCGCACTGTGAGGAAAATTACTTGGTATAAACCGGTCTCATTTTGCATTTCCTTATCCCACTGTCGTTCCTATTTTTTAAAATATGTCTTGCCGACATTCTGTCGGACAAATGAGTTTGAATATCACATGTTATACTTCACATCCATGAATTCCCTTGGGTTTACAAAATCGGGCTGGTACCCCACGGAATCCGTTGTTCATCTTCTTGGTGTTGGCATTACGTCAGACATTTCCCGGTTGTGATTAAAAGAATAATCAAGGTCTACAGAAGTAAATCTTTCATCAATGCTCTTTCTCTGCTTGGTAAGTGATGTCTGGATGACCGATAGGCTGTCTACTAGTGTTTTACAATGGAACTCTATATCCCATCTTCAACGCGTAGCACTGACCTCCTTCATGCTCATATAACCAGGCAAGTGCATATCTGAAAATTGTTTCAGAATGCCCTGATATTTGTATCCTGTTTTCAAGCCACCCGCAAAAATTGACGACAATTGGATAATCACCACTCACTGCAGAGTGCAGTTTCACTTTGCACGGCTTTGAGCCAGCGTGAGCTGTTATACCTCCTAGAAGTAACTTTTGTACCTTGCATAGCCTAGTTCTGATCAAATTGTGAACCCGGGCAATTTTTGCACATCATCCAAGGATTCACGGTCAGCTTTCGCAACGCGATACGTTTAAAATGTCAACGCTTACTTGGTAAAGACGTAACAAAAAATGACAAATAATAAGTCACCAGGCATGGCCTACTTTTTGCAGTTTGCGCCGTGGTGCAAAAATCATCTCATCTTTCTATTTCTTCTAGTCTAGCGATAAAATAGCCCTATGCATAGTACACTAGACTGGCAAAAACAAAATACCGTGACCCATCGTTGAAATAATTCAGCGTCCAGTGAACTACTCCCACGTTGCCATAATGTAACCGCACATAGTGAGATATCTTACTTCAGCCACTGAGCCCGAGGCAGATGTAACCTGACCAAACTTGCGGTAGAACACTCCAAACCACTTTACCCTACCTGCTTCAGAGTGAAACAGCTAAATACACAATCATACTAATTTCATTCCAGCCTTTATAACCACGAAATTTCACAAGACACATTCCGCAAGTTTTTACAGCCATTAGTTGTCAGGTAGACAAACAGCCATATTAACCGGAAAACATCCGTAAATACTAAAAGTAAACAGGAGTAAAAAAGCTGTCAGAAAAGTTTGGCAAAAACCACTAGCAACACTAGAAGCAGATGGAAACGTCGAATTGCCGTTAGAAAGCCAAATTATTATTATCAAAAAATGTTGTTCGTAAATATACAGTAAAAGACGAAAGGAAATGGAGATGGACTAGTGACAGACAACGCATAGAGTGGCATTCATCGATATTTCTCTTTCTATTTCAGAAGGTACCCTGGTGGTGCATTATAACGTAATTCAATGAAACTTTTGGATTGCCAAACCCAACTGATATGTTGACCCCAGTAGGACCAACAAAACTTTTTGCAGAATCCGTACTGTAATCTTGCTTATGTCCCTTCAGCATCTTCAGTGCGACACTTTGGATACTAGTTTGTCCCAATGAGTCAAGCTGTTTGTCACTGTTTAACAAAGTCTGGCATTTAACAATCCCCAAGTTGTGTCAGTACACGGCTATGGGAAGAAGCTGGCTGTGTAATGATTACGGCTGATTATCTTAGTGGATCGACGAGACGTTAATTCGCAAACTTTCTGGGAAAGACGATCTTGAAGATTTCGGTACCAATGTACAGTTAACTGCTACTTGGCTACCGTTTAGATGAAGTCTTTGTGGTTCGTTCCAATTACCTCGGTGTACAGCGCGTCTCTTGCATAACCCGCCCTTATCTGTTTTCACTGCAGACAGTCTGTACGTAGGTTTATTCTTTATTCAAATGGTTTTTCAATTCGAGGTTGTTACCGCAACCGTATGTATATAAAAGCCAACAAGTGGTTTTGTTTGTGCATGAGCCTCTCAGGCAAACAGAAACTGGGTGACATCGGAGTGAATAGCAAAATCGTGCTAGGGTCAACCTTTTTCATACAGTTATCTGAGCATTCTAGAAGAGTGCAATAAGTTAAATTCAGAGATCACTCGTACAATTCTCAAGGAACGTTCGGAAATCACGTTGGCAGAAGTCGTGCTAATACGCAGAGGTATATGGAAATCAGCGCATGGTAATTCTTTCATGCAGATGATACTTCCACGTACATTCATGGCGTACAATTTCCTTTCCCATAGTTCCATACACATCTTCCGGGAATTGAGAAATGCTATCAGGTTTGTGCATGGTTGACAAGCGCTATTGAGTGAATGCAGTTGAAACAGGTGATTGTGATAAAAGTCTACATCTACAACGATATTCACTTTCAAGAACACGGAAGGATACTGCAAGTCATATATATCAAGATATTTATATTCGCCTGTCCGAGGAGTTGTTGCACAAATAGAATTTGTTAAATTACTTGTCATATCACGTGCATATGTGTAACAGGAAATTGAGTGCCGCTATTTTTGGCATACGAAGTTATGGCACCCTTATTTTTCCGTTTTTCACCTGCCTTCCATGCCTTTCATTTGTCTTCTGTAACCGACTCTGAACTTTCTCACTAAACGGCGCGTGTAAGAAGCTACAAATCTCCAGCCCATGGTCATATCTGGGCTAGTATGTCTTGTGCACTGTTGGCGGGCATACCAGCAACGCTGTTCACTGGAGATGTCGAATTTACTCACATAGTGTCATATTTAAATATTAGTATGGATGCACATATTGGTAAACACTGTAAAAACACTCAAAATCCGTACTCGTCTATTGGGTTTGTTTCTACCACTTCTAAACGTCAGCAGCTCAAAAGGACGATTAGCAACATACCAAGAGAGAACAGGACTGTGTAGAAATTTAGTTGGAGCAAAACTCTCAATCAGACTGATTTAAACACACTTGACCAATTCAATAAAAGTAAGTATGTTTACTGTTACATTCTTGGGTACACACGTTCTCGACCGCTTATGCAATTAGCTAATGGGCGGGCAAGGCATCCTAATAACTGAAAGTGTGTCTGAGGGTAAAGACATTTAGCTCTCTGTCGAACAGAATGGGTTTCTATGATCTTCACAGGCTGTCCACGTTGGACCTGAAATCACGCCAGTACAATCATTATGAAGAGACGCAAACTGATACGACTAGTTACTATAAGGCAGGTGATGATAATCTAACATTTATCCGTTTTTAAGGCAGCCAACGTATGTCAGAACTATCGAGCGTATGAATACGACAAATATTTCAAACTCTGCTCTATTAAGTAACTCACATTCACTACCCGCTTCAGTGGTAACTGATTTTACATTGTGCACAGGAGATGAACTCAGGTAAGCTACTAAAGGTACAAGCTACCAAACGCAGTGCGAAGTTTGTAGAAGATGCCTAGTTATCTTCAGAAAGCTCGGAACACCATCCAAGCGCATGAAGGTTCGTTGCAGAAACTTAGTGCTGCTTGCTTTCAGTCTTAAAATCTATGGACTTGACGAAATATAAGTCCGACATCTTCATCCCTGTCAGCACACGCAAATATGGCACCGGTAACATGTAAGTCAATGAGAATTACCGGATAGTTTTTGTGGTTTCTTGAAAGTAATTATTCTTTTGAACGTATCCTGAAATGTCTGAGGTTTCTAAGCATCATCTCTAATTTTTTTGAATTGTCTATGGTCTATCACCTACTGAGGTCATCTGGAAACGTTGATGACGTTTGTACTTCCCTGGAGATCAGACAGCTCACTGGTATAAAATAACGCAAGAGGAGTGCTAAAATTCACTTCAACGATTAAAATGTGCCAAGGGATATTTAATTCTTCACAGGCACATTATATCTGTCTCATGAGACAAAGGTATCTGGCACAAGATCTAACCGCTCAGCCAGATATGGTGTAATGTCATATGCAGCTTCATCAAGGGCCTCAATAAAGGCAATGCTCTGCGGTTGTAGTATGGTTCAGATTCACATCCTGCGCTCACTTCTTCCTTGTGATGGGTACGCTGGTGAGAAAACTCTCCATACCGGAGTAGACTACGGGACTCAAATCAAGTGAGATGGGGCTAGCTGGTATCTCACAGAGTTTCACCACGATACCGGTAAGTTTACCGGAACAGTAGTTGAAGGGTATTGTCTCGCAATTTTTTAAAAATGATCGTGAAGTCAGCCACCTCCTTCTAGTTTTTGATGGAATTTTAGAGGGCAATTTTAAGCGGATTGCGTAGAATCATCAAAAGTTCACGGTGGAACTTTTTCTGCGTTAGTTCCGTCTGACGGATTTCGTGATATATATCGTCTTCAATAATCCAAAAGTTTTAAGCTTAATGATACTGATATTACCCGAGAAGTGGCGTATCAGTTTTCTTCCCAATTGTTTCAATAATGTGGGTGACTACAGAGCGAAAAGGTCATAGTACTGGTCCTGCAGTAAGCGCGGTTACAATTTACAGTACCAATGTGTTGTAGTTCATCGGAAGACTTTGTTACAGCGATTTTAAGTAGCGACTTATAGAGTAAGCGTAAATGGACAATGACGTTCATTCACAGATGTTCTTATTGTTTATGCTACAAACGGAGTTCAATTTCACTTGGCGTTGCTTTGGACCTTATTGACTGATGAATGAATAATACCATATTTTTGAAAAGGAAAATATGCTCTACGATTGTTGTGCACAGGTTGTTGCGTTTGCTGCAGAGTGCGGGGGCTGTAGCCATCTACTTTCAACCGATTCGAAAAACGCACATTTGATACACATGGTCAATTTGAGCGACCTGTGTATAGTTCATATAATTTACGTCTGCGTCATGTTCGATAGGTTTGGTTATTAACACCCAAAAACTATCTTGCGGCATAACGTTCGACTGCAGCTTTCTTAGAAAGCAGTAGTAAAACGCTGGTGTGCAACAAAAGTTAGACAGAATCTAACAGTATTACAAAATCGAGACGGAAGGAAACAAATTGTGGAAATACAAAAATTGAAACTGTTGTCTTTGTAACCAATTCGATTCACTAACTGACCGTGCCAGTTGTATCCCCGAAGGACAAATATTGCCCACTGAAATTTTTCGCCGTGAACTGGTAGACTGATTTGGTTATCAAAAACACGTATTTTTGGGACGCTTTCTGAAGGGATAACAGTGGCAGTTAGATACCCTTGAATTTTGGTGTCTAAGTGAACACTTATTGGGGGTTTTCAATCTGCATTCATAAGTGTATTTTCGACTGTTTCATAACACATGTCTCTTGGTTCGTCAGACTGCCGCGACATGTTTTATTTTTGTAGCCGGTAAATACCGCCTAGTCCTCGTGTTTTGACAAAAGCTGGCCATGAGTCCCTCAACGACTTGTAATAGTTTTCTCCTATTGCGAAGAAGTGTTGGGTTTTTTGATCATTACTAAATGGCTGCTCATAAACATCGTTTTTAATAATAAAAAAGGCAAGTTAAATTAGAACCATCTACGTAGCTGATTCGTACTATCTAACCCTGCAGTAACGCCAGTCTCTTGAGCACTGGGCATTGTACTGATGCTGCGTAATCTTCACCTCGATCCTGCGACAGATGCCTGACTCCATCAAGATCAGATTAAAATATACTCAGATCATAGGAATCCCAGATTGACGGATCTTTCGTGTACAATAAACATTTAATGCAAGATAATCTTAATGGCCGTTAATCTAATTGAAAATTAGTGAAGGTCAGTACGCCGAACCTTGGGAATCACCTGCTGAAATAACCAAAGAAGTTGGCAAGTTTACCTGGTGATCCAAAGTTAAACGTTGGTCGAAAAACTGTTGATGGAACTAAATGACGCTTCACTTTACATTCAGGTGTGGCATTTAAGTACAGCGTTCTGATGGAGCTCGGACAGTTGTGAGGTGCTTTTGTGCGCTAGTATTGTTTACATCTGACACTCAGAGCCAGTTGTTGAAAAAACACTTGTACAAAGGTTTGTCCGTAGAAAAGTTACGGCAGTCACAGAATGAATAATATAATAAAAGTTTGGAATAGTGTCTTCATAGACTTTCTTTCCAGGGGAAAGTCAACGAATAAAATGTGGTAATATGTAATTACTCCAGTTCAGTTCTAATATCGGGGTGAACCCACAGTGCACTTTACGAGTGTTGTTTTCATGACCTGTTTTTATATATGTCGCAACTCTTGGAAAATGAAAGTGAGTTTTGATTGCATAGGGCGAAAATTTGATAGAATTAAGTAACCGACATGAGTTGGATGTGTTTATTGAAGTCATCGTCGTCCTCATAGAAAACAATATAGCAATGGTTCACACTGTTACTTGACGGGCGCGCAGCCACGAAAAAAAGCAAACCCCGTATAAGAGGAGAGAACGAAAGGAAAGAAGGGAATGAAAAACGACTTAGCCACTGAAAAAATATAGCTGCTTCTATATTCAAACATTCAAAATCAAGATGCCCACATCTTACAAGAAAACAAACAAGTTGTAAGTGAAATTGAGGCGTCCTCAGCAAGGAAGCTCCATTATGACTGTCACTACCACGCGTTATTAAGTGCACTCACTTCTCAGACATCTCGGCCGAACCACAAAAACATCCACGCCACTGAACTAGATCAGACACCGCCGCAACAAACTCCACCAACTAACGACTCTGTGAGACGAACCCGACCTACAGTAGTCAACCTCTACGTAAGCGAATTCATCTGTCTAAGCTAGGTCATCATCCATCCACCTGGTACCCTACGCCGGTCGGCCACAACGTCGGTGAACGGTGCACACTGTGGCAGATCACTAGCCGAGAGTAAACGGAGCAGAGTAGGTGAATGAACTGATGAACGATGGACCCAATCTTAGAGATGAGTTTTGAGACCTATTCATTAAGTTAATGGGGTTTATCGCGTCCACACACCAGTCTCGGTGTTCTCAGTGGTAAACGTAATGTTCTGTTACTGTTTGCAGCAACCTGTTAATTGTGAAACTGTCTGTGATTTGAGGTGGAGATCCTATCCAGATAACACGTTTGGTGGTTTCTCAATACGTTTTACTTGATTTTTATGTAACTGTTCGACAAATGAATATTTTCAATGGTGGAGCATTTTATGAGCCATCACGCTGACAAAAAAAGTAACTGCACGTTTTAAAAATTAGAATGGTTTACGTTCAGCTCAAGTGTGTCAGTTATAATTGTTATGTCGCTAGCTCATGATATAGGATAAAAAGTTACGGCTGCTATTCTCGTTGATACTATTTAGCGCTGAATCTGGCTGGTTACCACAATTGTTTTGAAAGTTAATGGGTCGTGGTGGTCAATCTATCGATAGACTTCACCAGCTGTTCGTGATTGAGGTTATTTCTAAGGATCTTTATGTGAGAGCTATATCCCTGCGTAGTAGAGGTACTATCCGATAACTAGCATCCGTACTGATAACTTTGTAGTTACTACAACAAACATACTTTTACGTATATTGATATCAGTAGTTTCCGTTACCTCGTTGGTACAAATATGAGTGAACGCATGTGCTGACCTGGGCGCTTTAGTTAAATCCGAAGCGCTACTAGACACTGCTGTGTAAACTGACAAGCTCAAAACCAAATATTGCTGTCAGTGACTACTGTGGTGGGACAACCGAATGATTCACCGTTCTAAGACTGTTCGTACGACTAAGTGTGATGAACACGGGACATATTACCTGGATATCCGTAGTCTGGTACTAGTTAGGTAAACACGTCATTTCGTATGAACTCAGTTATACAGTGCTTGACGACTCGGGCGATGGAGAACCTTAATGGGTAAGTGATCTTGAGAACTCGGCTATCCGGCTTCATTCATTGAATAGTTCAGTGAACAAAGCGCTGGTAGCTGTAATTAATTCTGCCGCTCCGAAAGTGGGAGTCCTACCCCGGTTGCCTTGTGAGAATGATAACATCAGTATTTCGTTAGAAGTTCTTCCGGCGGTAGTCACGGGACATATTCTACACAACTTGACTGGTTTATTTGTTCAGCACTGACTGAATTCCAGTGAAACCATTGAAAATGTCGACACAACAGAGTATGTCGTATTCACTTGACTTGTTGGGTAGATATCTAAACACTTACCAATTCAAAAATGAGCAGTAAGCAGGCAGCCAGTTCAATGCGCACGTTCTGAAAATGTTCCTGAATATTGTAACGTTGTAGTACAATCGAACTTCATGATGAGTCATGCCGAACCAACTCTGTGAAACGTTATATGTGCAAACTTCAAACAAACCTAGTGTATTTTTTTCCAGATGCTTCAGACAACCACATATCTGGACATACAACGTTTCACAGAGTTGGTTCGGTATGACTCATCATGAAATTCGATCGTACTACAACGTTGCAATATTCAGGAACATCTTCAGAACGTGCGCATTGAACTGGCTGAACTGAACTTGGCTGTGGTAACGTAAGATCAGAGTTCCCACAAACTAACCCACATGTGGACTGCACAAATGATTCCAACATGTACTTGTAAGTATTGGGACTCGACGAATTTCACACGGTGGCAGCAATGAGTTTATGACTTTGTGTGTTTTACTCTCCACCACTCCAGAATCTTTTTGGAAGAAATAGTTCCAACCCTTCAGTACACGTGAAAAATGATCTCGACGTTCCTGAGCTTCTACAGATAAAGTTTTTGCTTATTTAATTTTAAAAATGTGTGAATGTGGACAACTATAATAAAGACGCGTCCATCAGACTGATTAGAAGCATTTAATTATTATTTTATGAACAGATAGATATGTGTAATCGTAAGGCTTCAAGGTCGCACATTCCCATTTCTGATTTGAAAAATATTGTATGGTTCTACTGGTGCAGAGTGATTATTTAACGAACATTTAACCCACGTTAACTACACCAACAAGTACGCTGTCGTCCGCTGTACTTGAAATTCATACGACCAGTGAAAGCTGGCCAACTGGTCTTTTTATATGGATTGTAGAAAAGAGGGCGCATTCACATCCATTTTTATCTGAAGCATCCCAAACTACCAAGTGTGCTTTTCTCACCAGTAAAAGAATACAAACTGAAAAATCCCATTAACTTGTGTACAACGTGAAACCAAATTTTAACTTTACTGTGACTGAAACTAGAGAGATGACCAATACAATTTAACAACAAAATGATCATTTTCGTTTCCAATCATTTTAACTGCTGTTCTTCTCCATTCTTCAGACCAATCTGATTTTATTTGACAAATCTTATTTGCAACTCAAAAGACCCAAAAAACCGCGTCACTTTCTGTCACAGTCCATTAGATCACGTGGCTACGGCTGCCGCAATTTAACTTTCGAAAACTACCTAGAGTGCCCCATATCAGTTAGAAACGGCAGAAAGTACTGTGTTGTGTACAGAAATTTTTGTGTTTAAAATGGACACACATTTTTTGTTTATATTGAGGAGTTACTCAAAGAGATGCCAAAAATCAGCAACAGATTAAAGTTAGAAAATTTCCCACAAAGTGCCTCAAGTCCGTTAACATTTTCTGATTTATATATCAACGATTGATAAGGTGAGAATTCCTCAGTTCTGACCGCTGATCGATCATTCTTGTTTTTTGCCAGATCTCTTTTTGAACTTTAACAGCATGATACACTGTGATGGTGCTCTTATTTTGTGCCGTTTTGATAATACTGTTCTTTTCTGAAACCCATTAGACGTTTACATATTGTTGTCTGAATCACAGAGCGACGAATGTTTACATCTAACATCCTGTTCGTTAACCTGTCTGAGGTAGGGAGAAAAGGACTGATAATTCTTCACTGTTATCTGTACATTTGAATTCGGACTTCATAGAAGTATGTTGGTGCTTAGCACATTTCAGATTATGTTGTTATCCACACACTGTAGACAGCATCTCCCTGTTGATTCTGATTGGCCACTTAATTTAGATTTGGAAAAAACGAGTTATCTAATCCTGTCCTTGGAGAATGTAGTTTGAAATGAACACAGAATATCAGAAATTAGGATCAGCCTTGACTATTGAGTTCATTCAGCAGAGAATCTTCTCTCGAGTAGAGCGTATGCCGGGCTTATGTAGAAGGGTGCCATAGAATCCACAGCCCACTTCTATACACTGTTTGAGGTTGATGTTTGGACTGTTATCATAAGAGTGCTATTGGCTGCTCCCAGTTTCGAAGCAGAAAATCTCACCGTAAGTTTTTGTGGTAACTATTAGTGACGAATAAGAACTCACACGCAACAATGAGTGACTGACGTTCACTTTCCAAGTGTGACAAATGCATTCTGAGGGGGGCCAAATCGGGTTTACAATACGGCGGTGCAAATTCTTGTGGTATACCCTATTAAGCCTGTGTCCAGAAATGACTCGTATGATCATGACAATGAGCAACACAAACATTCATTGTACTGAAACAATCTTCTTCTGAACGAACATTTATTTCTTTGGAAAAGATATCGAATTATGTCTCTACACACTTTAGAATTCGAACGATGATTTTTCTCACAAAACTTTCCAAATTATCACTGATACGAGAGGTTAAAAACATACGGTTAAAATTTTTAGTCATTTGCATGCCAAACATGTCCCGACGGAGGTACTGTCACAGCTTAACTACGTTTCGCGCCCGAGGTCCCCGTACTTTGTGCACTATTCGGTGGAAATAAAAACCTTCGGCATGAAAGCCGCATAAATGAGTTACCATGAGCGATGTTACATACCAAGAATCCAGTTAACCTTTCTAGGTTTATCAGCGTTTTACTTGGCAATGATTTGAAGTTGACAAAGCAGACAAGCTGTTGAATCTGTGCAAGCTCGTTATAATTAACGACTGATCACTCTGTCATCACCCAGAACAGCTTACTCTGGTTTACAACAATCGGAAATGCCCATAAAAATTTGCATCTGGGTCCTTTTTCACAATAAGATGGATTTTTAACCATCTGATCAACAGCTGACACGATCACGAGTGTCAACCAAGTGGAAACAACTTTCAACTGAAAACTTCAGACCAGATTTGCATTAGGGGCAGTAATTATCATGTGAATCAATGTTTGTAGTTGGTTGAACATATAGACGACAATGTTGTATTTTGCGAGAAAAAAATCAATTTTGGCGGATTGCTAATTAATATTGGCATATTTCCCAATTCACTCGATACGTTTTTCCTAATCGAGTTAACGATGAACGACAATTGATGGCTTGAGGCGTTTTTCTGATTGTGAGTTTGGGTAAACTGGCGATATTGGATGAACATAGAAATGTGACAACCATATCACCACACTGGAACGTTTACTCCTAGCCATCACTGCAACAACGGCCTATGAGGCTGCTATGTGCCGGGAGAGAAACTCAGTAATGCACAAGTGGTATACGTTAGTGCAGTACCATAAACGGCAATACAGTTTTGAGTGCCCAGCCTGTAGCGTGAACTTTAACCCGAACATACGCTTTTGGCACTCATGTAAGACTGTCATAAACTTCGGTTTTCCTGATAAATTGGATTGCTGTGGGCGAAAACTGAGTCACTATTGTTCGTGCAGCTGGCTTATCGTTTATTCACACCGTGTTTAATTTTTGCAACGAATTGGACATCCTAGAGATGTTTTAGCACGAAACGTATGCAGGCTGTGATAACAGTTTTGTTGGGGGTAATTTTTGATCAATGGATGGTTAGAGCGAGTGTGATTAATTCATGAAAATATAGTCTGATCGGCAAAAATTTAGACAATAATATGTGGGACACCATTGACATAAACCTTGAGTGCCACAAATGTGCATGCCTAATGACAAAACCAAATTTTCAGTGCTTCGCAATTTGGGTTCGTTGAATGTGGGACAGTATGCAAATTGTTTCGTACGTAAACCTTACTAGACCGAATTTCAGGTTATTCGAAAAATAAGAAGTGTGGACAAACATGAAAAAATGTAGTTATCACAAAGTTGTCGTTAGCTTCCAACAAATTTTGATAAGTGATCACCCACTAGTTTTGTTGTCTCAAATTATTAATAATGTTATCTAAAAGACATCTAAAGTTGTCCACCATTCATGATCAGTATCCGAATCCCCCTCAAACAGGAGTTAGCAGATCTCTTGTCATTTACAGAAACCCCTGCTCTTCGGCCAATAATATTCAGCAACTGATATTGTCACATTACAAATTCCTGAGTTCCACTTCATTCCACAAAGTCCAGGTATCACGTGATGCACAATGGTGAATCTATCGTCTAACCAACCCGGATGGGAGGTTGAAGTTCCCGCAGAATCCCCAGTGTAAAGCGACAGAAGTGGATCAATGTCGGGCACAAAAATTAATTGTCAGAGCAGTATAGTTGAATTACCACAGTACGTATTTTGAAGAGAAATTTAAGGCCGAATTACCTGAAGAAACTCCAACCAACAAGCCGTTATTGCTGAGTGAAAATATTCACGGCTGCACACACGTAAAAAGCAACCGCTTTAGTGAAGCAATCAGTGTCACTAAACGGTGGAGTCAGGCTTACTTCGGCAATTGCAAGTCAACACAGGTCGTCTTTTGAATCGGCAAACACTGTCCAAAAATTAAAGTACTTGGTAGTGGGCATCAACAGTAAACTGATGGATCCCTTAGTTAATTTTGCTTTGGAAAAGAACCAGTGAAAGGTTCAATCTAGAAAGCTGGCAATTATGTTCTGTTNAGTTAATTTTGCTTTGGAAAAGAACCAGTGAAAGGTTCAATCTAGAAAGCTGGCAATTATGTTCTGTTGTAATGTCACATCTGTACCGTATTTTTATCTAGCTGTTAGTGAAATGCATTAAGGCCAATAGGTTAAACTTGTTGGAAGTACCGCGAAGCCATTTACGCGTGTGGCAAACCGTTCGAACACAATGCATTATATTGACCAATTCCTTGTTTCACTGATGAGACGACTGTTGAGAATCTTCAGCAATTAACTTGCTTGGTCAAATGTCAATCCCCGGAAGGAAATCAAGATAATGCAATTGTTGAAAGAATGATGTAGGTTCAGGTATAGCTTATATAGGAATGATAAACGAACATTGGAAAGTAAATACAGAAACACAACCCACATGGAGCCACAAATACATAAGACAGTTTAGAGACACAGTGTGTACAAGGTGTGTGTGGATCCACTTATCTGTTCTCCAGAAGTTGGACCGAATTGGACAAATTACACCACAGTTCATATTGAGAACGGTTAACGCTTAGAACGCTTAGAACCGCCGCGGGTACGTCCAGAAGTACCAGATGCAAGAATCACCAAATGATGTGCAACTATACCGCTCGAATTTTGTTCTCACTTTGTTGACGTACCGATCATAAACATACCTTCAAGCGATCTCCAACCTTTGTTCCTGTGGTTACTAGCGTTCAAGATGAGGGATGTCAGAGAGATGGAACTGTGAGCTGACCGCACCCATGGCGTAGGAGGATACATGTCTTGAGAATGGTCATCACATGCAGCTTGCTGTTGGTCTAACCAGATTTATACTGTTTCTTTCTCTCGTTGTTAGCCTGTCTATTTTCCACCTGTATCTTAACATCGTCACCAAATTCAGTACCTTAGATCGTGACGTCAGTTCTGTGAAGGTACATGCGTAACAAGCAGATCGGACGGTGTCAACAACCTTACCGTCTTCGTTGTCGTCCGGTTCAGTCACGAATCAATGACAAATTAAGTGGATACACCAAGAGGTAGCGTTCTTTTGGAGTAAGGATTTCAGTGACAGTTTCAGGAAAGGAGACAGTAAAAACGGGCTTTAGCAAATGGTCTACCAGGATAAACACATGGGTTAAACGATCAAAACCAATATGGTATGAAAGACATTAATACGTGTGTTGTCTGTAGAGGAAACTGACTGACACAGGCAGTTTTCAAGGTGGTCTTCCATCATATTTGGATAAGGCACAAATTTGTCACTGCAAAAATTCATTATATTCCCGAAAAATGAAAAATAACATATTTTGTTGAATTTGCTTCCGGCCTGTAATTTGGACGCGCATGATACATCTCGGAGTCAGCTTTCATTAGATATGCTGACTCGAAGGTGGGAGTGAGAGTTGAAGGTTTGATTTTGGGCAGAACCACTATATGAATTGTTCCTCATGTGGGTTGTGTTTACCGAGTCGTCGAAACTAAATCTATACGCTTCCATCAGTTGTTTCACCCTTTTTCGAGTTGACTTTGGCCGGGTGGACAACCGCTTCGAGGTGCAACATTAAGACTGCCACTTAAACTCTCTATTTCCCCATTTTCACGCAAACCTGCAGGAATATTATTTTATGGCATTTATCCACTAGGATTTTAGTTTACCTCGCTAGTCCTTCGGCTTAGCTGTTGTCATGCAGTTCGTGAGAACAGGAGTAGAATATTATCATGTCCTGTTACTGTCCTAATGATTGGGGGCGAAAGCGATCGCGTGCTTTGGACTGCAGAATTTGGCAGTGTTATGATCAAAAGTGACATTGACCGTTGGTTAGGAGATAGACTGTTTTATTTTGTGATTACCAGTCTACGTGAGAAACCTACCAGAGATTCCAATCTTGTGAATTTTTTTAAAATGACGATAATTCCATATGGTCTTGAGTCGTTGAGTTTCTGGACGATCCCTAGGGCAGTACTTCCAGCAGGTCAATCATTAAATTGTCTTGTTAAATTTCACATGAATCAGTGAAGTCAAAATGTCGGTATGATGCTCTAGGTTTGTTTGCGGTTGTCACCACTAGCCTTTCTGACCAGATAATCCAAATGTTGATCAGACTTTAGTTGACATTGCCTGGATAATTAACTGTGGCGACAAAGCCACAACACTCCTGAGGCAGGCCACCCGAGGTGGTTGAAACGTAGAGTATTACAACTTGCTCGTAAAGTTGTGTTATTCCCAATCTGTTTATCAATAACGTGTTAAACACGATGCCAAAACTATTCAAATTCATTCGTACTACATTTGGTGCGGATATCTTATAACTGATTAGTTTTCTGGGTTGTTCCTGTAAACCATAACCAACGCAGTAGTTCTAGCATTGAGACCCAGTCGGAGAAGTTTTGTCCCGAGTTGGAAGCAAGGGTGATCTTTATTCATGTCAGACAGTGCATGTTGTCATCATTTTCATTTTAGTTTCTGTTACAACTCTACAGACAACGGGTCTCATTCAGATTTTAAAAGATTGTCCAGTGTTCATTTTAAATTCTTCTAAACAATTCAAGTCATTCTTCTTTACTTTCTCTCTCTCTCTCTCTCCGTCTACGTGATTTGTCAGTCTGCGATCGCTTTATGCGTTGGAAGCGGGAGTTTCTCCGACCCAGATGAAGCCCCTGGTCTGTCACATCTTCTGGAACACAGTAAGTATCGATCGGCTAAGTGTGCATATGCATGTGTGTGTGTGCGTGTGTAGCTGGTGTCAGGGCTGGAAGCGCTGGTATGATGCAGACCGTGTCGAATCTACTGCTCTCTTTCTACTCCATCTAAGCTATTGTTTTCATGCGACCATTGTATTTACATGATTTTGGATGTCGGCTAGTATAATCTAGAAACATGAGTTGGCAAGCTCACTCATGTCGCAGTAAGGACATTCCCTAATGTTATATCTTGCAGATTCCTTCATCATAGGTATGTGATTACATACACACAAAAACGAATTCTATTCTAGACAAGCTGGCTCCCTAAGTGGCTTATGCCTTAGTTTTACGGACTGCATCTATGATTCTGTAGCTTATTCACTTGGTGTGTATGTATTTTTGTGAACTTCTCACGTGTAACCAGAATAGGTTTGTCGTGTCGTTGCAGACCAACAGTTGTTTCGGACCTAGACATTTCTGAGCTGAAATTTACTCTGGCTTTTCTAACGTGAGGAGATCTGGAATTGATGACAGAAATTTGGTCAAATGTACTACTTGTTTGCCAGTAGGTATGGGATTTCATTGTGAACTCATGCAAAATGTTTACTCTTTGAGTCATTCATCTGGAAACGGTATTTTATTTATCACAGAGGAAATCAATATTTCCCTGAACCTATTGAGTTAAATGATACAGTTTTTATTCCACTTGGAAACTATTCAACGGGAACACGAAAAGATAGAAACCAAGCTTGATCGCTCTTTGGGAATAGTCTAGTGCAGTGAGCTAATTCCACGGAACTCCCTAGAGCGTATTTCCATACCACATTTAGTACTTTGATTTCAACCTCAGATGAAACAGTAATTATAATGTAATCATGCTGTACTAAAATTCATGAATTTGTCTAAGCATTGTTTGAATCTTGCGCAGATCTTGACCTGTTGAAGTTATCACGCCTGAATTATAATCACACTTTTGTCGAATAGTTTTTTGGAGTTTCTGTCTGAACCGCTTGTGGGTATCAAGATGGTTTATCCACATGTACAGTACTTCAACCCTGAAAGATTGTTGCCTACCCGTCATAACGACCAGTAGGTTAGCTTCGGTCTGTAGCACGCTTCATCTTAAATGGTCCGTAGTAGTTTGAGAAATAAAGAACTAAGTAATTGTTAGATCACGGTAGGAGAACTTGCTTGCGCACTACTTTCACGATACAAACTTTCACTACTCAAAGTGTCAAGCGGACCTACTCACTCATATTATTGGATCTCTGTGAGATCTACATTCCGCATCCTTAATGAACTAATTCTATCGGTGAAATTCGTCCGTGCTTCCCAAGGGTATTTTTATCCAGCGATGGTGGTGTTGTGTTTCCGTATTTTCAAATAAACTCGAATGTTCTGGCAGACGCCGGCCGCCAGTGACCTTGTTTCTGTTTTCGTTATTAATTTTTTTGTGATGTAAATTCTGTGTTCTTAAAGCTAAAGGTCCACTTCACATTCGTTCCTTTGCCATTCTTATGATAACACCTTGGTTATGTCCACACTCTTTGGTGTTAGGCAGTTGTCTTCTGACTTTGGGATTAACTGAATCCGAAAATGTTCACGACTGAAAGTGAAACATTTGAGAAGCGAAATGGTCAAAATGACTATTTAGCCTGTCCACTTTTGAAAAGACTACTAGATCTTGTCAGTAGTACATAACGTCGACACGACTGGCATTTAAACTTCAGTCCAGGTTTTCCTGACGGGACAGTGGTAGCCACAACCCTATTCACCTCACATCAAGCACAACCAGATTTTGAAGTCTAGACACTCAGCCACATTCACTTGCAATTTATGAACTAAAATCTACAGGAATATTACTGTCTGCTATCAACGTAACCGAGTAAACTTTATCCTACAAGGAAGCACTTGTGACTCAATTTTTGGATAGGTTAATTTATTCGTGTCTAACATAACTTCAGCTGACTAGTGGTCACCACATGAAACGGCGTTTAATCATCCACAATGGCCAAAATGTGTGTTAATGATAGGTTTTAACATGAGTAAGATCCAAGTCTATTGCTTAGTTTTGAAGTTGGCTGGCCGAAAAACTTATCTGAATACACAAATCGAGATCAAATTGTCGAGTTTATATCAACCGTGCCTTTGGTTACTTGTCAGTAAACCAGAGGAAATACGGTTGGTTTAGTTGATTGCAGGCGACGCATTTGACAGTCCGTGCTCTTCGGGTTCACACACGATTACCGTGCAAGGTAGGCAGCTTGATCTACCATTGTTGCAGGTGACAAGATTTTTGTTTCATAGTGAATGATGTATACTTGATTCAGGCGTCTCAAGAAGTGCCATTCAACTTCAGGAAATGAACCACACGGAGGAATTCAATGTAAACTGCATAAGTATCTCTGTCTGTGAGAGTCTACGATAATAACTCTGGGAAGTGTTTACGCAGATTTGTTTTACCCCTTTGCGTTTTTTTGACCAGGTAATCGTTTTAGGTAATTTGAAAAACTAAGCTGTGTATATCAGTTATATTAGCTGTTACAAATTTCCTCTTATTAGTTGAAAATACCAGCTGCTTGTGTCTTCGGTGAGTGATAAGTGATATTATATTTTATCAACAAAACTGCGGTTCTTCTGGAAAAATCCCAAATTTCATCTGGAATAAAGTGGAGTTTAATGTAATGGGATTGGAAACTGGAAGACGAATTATGCAGAGCGACAAAACCTGTTTACATTATCTCACGTGATTAAACAATAAATTTGGTAAAAATGATCAAGTTTGTACTCGGCGTCATTGTTTGCGTTTGTGTTAACAATCATCATCATCATCATCATCATCATCATCATCATCATCATCATCATCATCATCATCATCATCATCATCATCATCATCATCATCATTGACAGC
>QNGE01000348.1:195042-286676 GCA_008508345.1 Paragonimus westermani | reverse complement strand
CCAGCAAAAGTGAGTACGAAACGACAACGTACCAGCGCATGATCTGAATCTAGGTACGTGCTCCAATAAGAACGACAGTCCTGAATGAAACCCCGCCACCTATAACTAACAGGTATGTGGTCTATCTGAGACCAGGTCTGACTTGGAGAGGGAGGGAGCCAATTATAACAATGACGTGCACGATGTCTAAAACTAGTGCTGGCTAAAAACAGCCTATGTTGACAACCCCACCAGACTGTCAGTTAACAGGTTGAGTGGGTAGTTCTGTCAAACCCGCCGCCTAATTTGCCTTCTAGTGTTATATATTCATCACTTCCAGCCCTTCACCGACAATTTCACCGACTTTTTCAAGTGTAGAGTGGTGAAAATATTGACCTGAGGAACACGTGCATAACAGAATCACTCTTTTCCTTCCATCATCACTTTTTTAAATAGAGACATCCTTCTCTACTGAAGTGGGTCTACTGTGAGTGAATGTAGATCCTACCGTTTGAGTAATGCACTGTACTGACCAGGTTAACCCTAGAACCAGAACAGCCATCACTCATCGGCGGTAGATTATCGTTGGGCTATCATAACCACATTGCTGAGGTTGAAAATAAGGATGTCAAGGCTCAGCCTCTACCGAACCACTGTTTTGAGCCCAGTCGTATGCTCTACAACCCCGAAAAATGTTCGGTAATTCAAGCTTTAGTAGGTGTATTTGAGTAGAGATCGTATAACACCATCCTGGTTCTAATAGACTCAGTGTTCCTAAACTTGAGGTATGCTACTCAGTAGGCTTGCATGCTTTGTCGAGTAGATCGTGCGTACAGCCTGCTCCGTTTAACACAACACGACACTTGAGTGAAACCGGTTTCAGCTCATAAGTTGTCACTCTTGGGCCGATGAGAAGGTCAACTTAATCAAGTCGAAATCACTTATCCTTCTGATCACTCGAACGTTTTTTCGTTACTTGTTAGGCAAGTACGCTAAACTCATTACGCCCTCGTTGGAAAAATAATCCGTGCTGATGAAAGGCTGATTCAGGTTGATTGCCCATTCTACAAGTAAACGCTGGAAGCGTGACTTTAATTTTTCGATTTATAATAAGTTAACGAAACATATTGCAAAATTTTACCGTATCTGTGTGTTTGCGATGGATAAGTGCTGGAAGCCTTTTGCCGCAAGGTAGAGTAAGAACAAATGACAAATTACTGTTCAAAACACATTAGAGTTTTTCAAAATGGACGAAAACTTTAGCACGTTCTTGTGCACCTCAACTGAATCTGCTTACCAAAGGATGACTGGCTTATACAGTGTTATTTGAAGTCATCTAGGAACTATGTTTGTCAAGTTGTTATACTGACACACGCTTCACCCTTCTAGCCGTGTGTCAGGGTCTTATATATAATAGTGTTGGAAGATAGGGCCTGTTGTGCTTCACGAAAAGAGCCACTGTGGGACTGTTATCAACAATGGCATAGAAACCTACCGATGCGCTTATAAACACTACGTAAAAGCACATGATTTAGTTCATTCGGATGCCGATCACCTGTTGTGCATGCGTCCGAACGTTCGGATAAGCTGATCTAGTCATACCGATATTGTGAGGGATGCATCATAACGGCTACGTATACACGGCTGATGTATTTGTTATCGCACCAGATACAAGTGGTTACCACGGATGTTCAGTGACACACTTATGCTTAAGAACAGCTCCCACGGTAAACAACAACTAATAAATCTTAATTAAGTTTATTATCCGCCGAAAAGCAAGGTTTAAATGTATCATATGAATAAGTTCAATGGACGAAAGTGTTTGACTGTTTGATAACTTGAGAAACTGACGACTTCTGAAGTGGACAAAAATAACCAACCGATGACAGTCTTTTACCCAAATTAAATTACGATGCAAGTAGTAATTTATGGTCAAGATCTGAGCAAAGAATATACAGTTAGCTGTGTAAGCCAACAAATAATGTGAGAGTAGAAATCAGATTTATTTCATATACGTTAATGTTTTCTGCGTCACTGTATGATGACGTTTAGCGCAATAGCTTGGTTCTGCAGGTGTATAACGCAAATTAATTGATGGGTGGATAATAGGAGCTATCAGATGGAACGTGGTTGTTGATTCTTGTTAATTACACTATCTATTTTTTTAGTCTGAATGCGATTTACCCTCTATCCTAGCAACATTACTGGCTAGTGAAACATCCAGTTGCTCATATCTGGATTTCGTCAACATGTGGAATCTAACGAAATGGTTCAAGTTTGGTTAGCAAGGGCAATCTCTGGCTGGGAAATGAGCATCTATGGAGTGAAAGATTATCAGTTAGGAGGTCTCAATCCACAAGTGAACAAAAACTGACGTCGGATGTGAGTTTAGAAAAACTGATAAATTAGCATACATTGTTCATCTCATATAAAACTGATCGTCAGTAAAGAGGATATCGTCCCAACTGGACGAATATGACAGTTTGACAGTTTTTTAAGGGTATGATGCAAAGTGAAAGCCAGGTTGGGACTAGAATCTAAGAAGACAGGGTCAAGCATATCAGTAACGCACGATCAGATGAACACAACAATCTTTAACGAACCAATAGCATGCCGACAGTCAATCAGGAAAGACTGTAATAAAATTAATACCTACCCCCTGCACGCTCTACTAGCCTAGTTGGCTGCACAGATGGTATAAGGTTTGTTTCTCTACCGGCTGTAACCTCCCTATAGGAAATATCTTCTTTTTAAGTCGTTGAGGCAATATCTCGCATTGCACGTCCGATGATGCTTAGCACTGATGTGTCCTACAGTCTAAACTAAATGTTCAATACAGCCTGACCAAAAGAAATGTCGTTGATCTTCATGAAACGAGGCTCGGTTACTTCCAAATACGGCTAGGATAATTATGGGTTGGAAGACTACGATGATGGAGTGAAAGCACTAACCAATGGAGGATGCATGATTATAAAACTTTGAACACCAGTGAGAATATTCGGGGCGTGAGTAAGAACAAGGAAGTTGCATTTTCTCAACACCTGTTCCACATTTCATTGAGTATGAAAATCAAGACAACAATAATTCACAAACATGTTATTATTTTACGACATAAAAAAGTGGAAAAAATTCGTAGAAACAATAATACATGATTGTAAACCAATTTCTATTAAAGTTCTTTTAGAATCGATTTTTATGGACGTCACAATGTGTAGAGAGTTGTGGAGTGCACATGACAACCATTAATATGATGAACATTTTCATCATGTTGGATTTGAACCTGGAACTGTTTGCATATTCGTTTCGAGTAAAATTGACGTTTTTTTCAACGAAATATAATCTTTTTATTTCTCGCGACAGGAATACTGTGAACTTACAACTCAGAAGTTGCAGTTTCGTCCAAAACGTACTATATACTGAATGTGTCCTTGCTTTTTAATGAATATACAATCATCTAACAAAACACGGTAGAGTGCGTGCGATGTTAGGTTGACAAAAACGTATTCTACAACTTGAATAAAATTATTTGCCTATCATACAGAAATGATCATTCGGCTTCTTGAGATACTTTTATATGTTGAATGCAGTTGAGATCTCTGGGCAGAAAAGGATTCTCTTAATTGGTATTGAAGCCTTTTTGGGTCTCTATTTCCAAGTTGTCCTGTAACACATTTCATATTTGAACAAAATGGTCAGATCAGAAAGGGTATAGGTACACAGATTTCATACTGACCTATTGTTGCCAACTTCACAATAAAAATGAATGTCTCTTCTTACCGAACATTGAGATGGATGGCCACTGACGGGGTTAGGATGAGTCATTCGATTCAGGGATAGGTGAGGTTCATAAACAACTGTTTCTGGAAAAGAACTTTGCTTGAAGTGGTTAACCACTGGTGCCTCAGAAAACCGTAAAGATATTGGATTAAAACGATGTAACTGTTTTCTGACTGCACAAACCTGAAAGGACCAGTCCATAGACTACAGAACCGGATTTTATGAGTTTCGATGACACTATTGTCCTCTGGCAAAACTGCCTTCTGTAACTGGTTAGGCAAGTGATCTGTCAATCTGGAGATCAGACATCTGTCGTTTGTGCTTATGTTAACTTGTCCACAATTACGTGCAAATCGATAAATTCAGTGTGCAGCTACACCGATGGGCTGGTCTGACTCGGTCCATACATAAGCTCCCTTTACTTCACACCAGTCAAGGTAAACGATCACAAATGAATACGGCGTCACTACGAACACGAGGAATCTGATGATCAGCTTTGTAGGGGAACTGGTTTGATGACATCTATTCTCCAGTCCACCATTCACCCGAAAGGGTTATTGGAAGAAAATAGTAAATAGAAACCACCGTCAGATGAGGCGATCACTACGAGAAAAATATTACCTACACAGAACGGCTGATAGTGGTTACGTTGTACATAAAAAAATCACGACATTTAAAATATTTGATCGAACCAACAGTTAATCCGACTGAACCGTGTATGATCGCTTGGATTCAGAAGCTACCAGTACCCCCAAGCAAAACAAACCTGTCAGTTGTTTCTAACAGGTATTGCGTTTACTAAGTTGCATGTAATTACGGGGAATGCTGTGTAAGTGAAAACACGAGATGTTTAGAGAGAAAGAGGACCTACCTGGATAGACGTGGAAGACCCTGCTATAGGGAAAACAACTTTGCTGAAACATATGCAGTCAGTTTCCGCAGTCACTAGACGTGACCCGACCAAAAGTCATGCCACCATCCGGCGTTTTTATTCAGAATCCTCTTTAGCCACTCCAGCCCAGGGTTCTTGCGGTTTTTGAAGCGGTTTCAGCCAGTCGACTCATTTCAGTGTGGTGTGCTCAGAAAAATCGGTTCGTGAATATGACCGTCCTATGAATCAACCCTAAACTGCTGACTGTCTACCCTCTACCTGCTTTCTATAATGAAACCGATCCATTTGCTCGTGAATTTGCGACCATTGAGTCGACCTAAAACGTATGTGTTAATCATCTTCACATCCTAACTGTTTTTGCAAATCTCCGCATCATTTTCAGTGCTATTTCAAGGTAGCAAAAAGTATACGAATGAGACCGACTTTTCTTCGTATGTGCGCGCCTGCGGAGGTACTTACAATGCGGTCACGGGTCAAGAACGGAGCTTGTATGCTTTCGATGTGAAGACGACATATTTTGAAGACTGCCTTTCGCGGTTTTCGCAGTTTTTTGTGGCTCCGTTGATGACGAAAAGCAAGATGGATCAAGAACTTGCAACTGTTCAATGCGGTACGGTTCACTGACTTACTTGTCTGCCTTCTTTAGGAGCGTCAGAATTCATGCATGAATTCATATAGTGTTTTCCAACGTTATATATATATATATCGAGGTTAATGTATATTCTGGGAGGCATTACGGATAGCTAGAACACATTTGTGAGCACAGGGTTCACATTAAGCGGACATTCAAGTTGTCCCATCTAAAATAGAGCAACAAAGTCTTCCAAGTGATTGTTCTGCTGGGTAGAGTCGTTAACCCGTTCTGTCATATCTATCCATTTCCCAGATAAGTCGTTCTCAGTCCCATGCCATATTTTCAGTCTATATGATGTGACGACATTACTGAGTGCGCTTTTGCATCATATATTCAGCGAAATCTTCAGTTAAGTTTGGACGTACTTCGCATATCCCAATAAAGTACGTCAGCTACATCGTATTATTATCCCGACTGATGAAAAATTGAGCCTACTGTTAGCAACCACCAAACATTTTTGACACTGTGCAATCCTAGGTTACTGGTGCTCAGTATTGTTGGTAGGTGGTAGTGGAATTCTAGTTAGTGTTCATAACTGACTGCAGCCTTTTTTCTACGGCATACTTTTAAACCATCCGTTAAAAACAAACGCCCTGTCCGAGTTGCACTTATGCCTGAACTCAGCATCAGGGCACATTCTCATTAGTAGTCAAAACGGTTGTCTCGTGAAACCATGGATGGGAGTTGAGTCATTGCTTTCACAGAGGTATGCACTATGGAGGAGCCGTAGTAAGCTTGAATCTCGAGTTTTATGCTTGGTCTAGCCTAGTGGTGCAAGGTGTGGAGCTTCAGGGGGAGGTGGTGTTGATGCGGCACTGGCGAAGTGCGTAAGCTTCCCTTCCAACTATAGACCCTTTGGCACGTATAACGTTTGCGAACTTAATAACAAACATCCTTATATGTGAACTGAACAAGGAACTGTCTGATTATGCAGCTTGATATACTAACCACAGGTAAGTCTGTAGAACCGAGGTTTGTTTCGTTAGTTCCCACAAATAGAGCACACTCTTGCCTCAATCAGAGTTTAGGCTAGAGATTACATGGTTGTACGGTAGTCGTATTGACAATAGGTTCTCCTGATTGTACATTGTTTTGGTCCGAATTAGAACACCCGTATTTTCAGCGAAAAATGTATAAGTTTACCAGAAGTCCTGGGAGATGGTAGGTTTATTCTCAATGTGACTATACAACCTAACGATCCAAACTTCCGGTGCGCCTTATATCCTCGGTTTGACGAAACCTGCTGTGAAAATGCATAACGGCAGCTGAACGTTTGAACCTCATAAGTTCAGGCAGTTGAAAGATGTGTACACTTGGTTAGCAACTGTCCCATTGAAGTGCATCGTAAGTGCAGAATGTAATTGGTTCGGGATTCAAAAAATGTGAAACCTTCAAACAAATTGTTCAGAGTTATGGATAGAATGAACATTACGCGTGAACTTACCGTGCGATGTTTTGATAGCGCATTGTCTTTCTTTTTTAACTTATGGAATTTCAATCTGTTCTGGAACAAAAAATCAATTCAGACGGTCAAGTACCTATTTCGAGACTGAGAGGTACGAGACAGTTCGTCACAAGTTGCAAACATATCTGTAACCATTGAAGCTTGTATTCTATAACTAATCTCGTCCTCTTTCGAAAAAAGCAGGTAGAAGTATTTAGTTCACCAATAGCGATAGAAGACATACATCGCGAGATATTAACATTTCGTTTACTCTCTTCAGTCATGAACGTAAAACATTAGAATATATAGGACATGCGGTTAGCAACACAATCGAAAACATTCAGCCGTTGGGTTTACATGAAACAAAGACTGTCGTCAGTTCCAGGGCAGACAAACTGCATGAGTCAACAGTTTATGCACACACAAAGCCGGACGGTGAGTATTGATCAACATCGTCTCGGAGAAAGCGAGCAACTTGGGGTTATTATTACTTAACAGAACTTGAAACGAGTTGGCCGGGTCAACAACGTGACCTGTTTCCATGATGTGCTTTGTGATGGATGAGGTCGGATTTCGTCTCAGTCGTTCTGTTGCCAATGTCCCATGCGTCATGGCGTGTATCAACCACTTAGGCATATGTTCAGCCATTCTTTGTCGTAGGCATCGATTTGTTCTGCCGAAATAGATGTCACCGCAACTGCAAGTGAACTGATAGATTACATGTGAGACAGAACATTTCGGTAGGTCACGACTACGAATAAGCTGAGTGACACTCCTAGTTGTGAGTAGCAATCGCAATTCAGCCACAGGGAATGTACGAGTTAGAGCAGACTGTAATTTTTGATTTACGTCGGTTGTGATATGAAGGGTAGGTTCAAAAAGACCTGCTTCTTGGGAACTGTACTTACGACAGTCTTTGTCAGTCTCTTCTGGCTGTTAACATCGATGAACTTCTCCGGGTATCCGTTTGCAAGCAGTAGCTTTCTTAATTTCGCCTCTTCTCGCAAACCGTCATCGATGCATATCTCCCGGGCTCTATGAAACAAGGTTCGTTCCAGGCCTCTTTTGTAAGTAATGGGCGCAAAAGAAGAGAACTGCAAATACTGACCGCTCCAAGTGGCTTTACGGTGCATTGAGCGTTGTAATAAGCTATCCTGCCGTCTGGTGATTGAAATGTCTAGAAAAGATAGACGGCTGTTTGTTTCCTCCTCATGAGAAACACAAAGATTAGGATGAACAGAAGTGAAGTGGTTTAGGAGTGAATCAAAATGAATATTAGTAGTAAAAATCAAAAGTATTTAGACCAACCACATAAGAAAGTGTTTTTCACACCCAGAAAGCACACTTATGTCTAAATGGTCAAATTGGCGATACAGATGACATTCTCATTTCTATTTTTCGATAACATAAAACAGGTTTTTATCCAATCCAGTTTATTCGGGTGACTGACTGTTAATACAACAGTTGGCTGATTTTTTCCCTGAACCCTGCAAGCAGACAAAATTCTTTGTTACTTTCCTTAAGTGGTACTTTAGTGAATAGGTGTTCGTACATGACCAGTTTACCGATTGGCAGGCGATTGCTACAGGTGATCATCAGGTCACTCAGCCTAACTGTTTACAGACATCCCTCACAACCCGATGTGGGGTCATGGTGGATTAACACCAGTGTACAGCTTGATCTCAGCCTCTGGGAGAAGGAGATGTAACAACGAGGGAGATCACTTCCCACACCTCTCCTCATCCTCTGGGACCACGGCCCCATGATTTAACACGTTAGTGTTTGGATTACTATTCTAACACTTACTGACTGGTTGTGTGTTCGATCACCCGTCTTGTGCAATGCAAGCGTGACCCAAAAAGTTCGAAACAACTATTCACTGGTTCGCTGGTGGACAGTGAGACCGATTGCTTGCCATAGTTTCTGTTCTTAATACTATTCCTCAGATGTGTGTAAGCGGTGAGCGACGATTACATTTTCTGCTATTTCAACGAACTGTGTTGAAGCTAACCTTTGCAAGCTGTTATGGAAGCAATCGCGCAATTAGTTATGTGCTTCGGGCAAAGTGTAAGCACTAGGTGCGTGCATACCGTCTTAAGATATTCTCACCTAAGATTTTAAGGTGTGGTAACATGTGCTGTTGACATCTGCCACATTCCATGACTCCAAGTGAGCCTGAAATGAGACGCTAGATTGAATCTTATGTGCGCTAGCATCTGCAAACCTTGACTGTGTTTGGGTGATAGTCGCAATCCAGGTGCTAAATTTATCAACCGTATCGGAAGCGGCACAACGCTTCTTGTTTTGGATTAACCAAAATATTTATTCCATTTCTTCAAAAACTAGCGCATCCAGTCGGTTGCTGTAATATTTAGCTTGATTCTGGTCGTGCTACTAGCTGCGACTTCGTTTTGAAGCTTTTATTTAAAAGTTACCCAGAGAAAATGGGAAGTCTTGGAAAGAGAGCGTGAATAACTACCCAATAAGTTACATTCCAATTTAAAACCGTCATCAATTGTTTCCACTGTTCCCAAGGTAATGTTGACCGAGGGTTGTCCCGCACTAGGTGCTGCTCAACAGAGACTAATATATCGCATCATATCAAGTAGTACGAACTGGGAAAATACGGCTGTTCATTTGCAACAGCACTAATCAAGGCTTATTTTATGAAGTTGTACCTGGGAAATAAGTTTTTAGAGTGGAGTAAAACGGCGATCATTACTGTAAATGAGTTCACTTTGTTAAATCTTCGGTGGTCCGCAGTGCTGAAATGTGTCGTTCGTGGTTCTCGTTATTCGAATTTCCTGGCATAAATTTAATCCACCGTAGACCGTTCAGGTTTCCTGGAGCATAACGCTAAACAACTCGCTTACTCTCCTTGTCTGATTGTTCGCTAAAACGAAACGTGGCCCACCTGCGGGAAACTCTTTGCGTGACCTGATTCTGTCAATATAGTGAGCGATGGACCAACTGGGAGTCATTCATTCAGTCGTCAGTTCCACTAGCTTCAGTAAGAGGATTGGTGATCAGTCCAATATCGCTTAGTATGAGTTACGGGGTGTAGGCTAATGTTTCATGAACTAAAATTCAGAAGAGCTGAGAAAGATCACAAATTCGTTTTAACAGGCAGTCACGAACGTGTTTTTTCAATGTATTTTTCTTTGGGTCCGACGTGAAACTTTCTTGAGCGGTGCCGTATTGGCAAACACTACGATGAAGTGTATGCGAAAGCGTCCGGTTACTTGCGAGTAGTACATTATATATTTTAAATTTACCCTTCGCATTGCCAAATAGCCACCGAAGGTAATCCGTACTATGAAATGTACTATTAACCAAACTTACAAGTAAACTTGCGTATTTAGTTAATGAGAATAAAAATCTACCTCTGCAACTAATGCTACACTTTAATCACAACAGAAGAGGTTCTTGATACTACCGGAACCTGTGGTTCAGAAGTGTTGTCCATAAAACAATGAAATATGTTGCAAGTCGCGACTTTGTGACTGTTCTGATCTATAATAGGCACGTTACTTGTGTCAGCTCTTCCCCTGCTCAATATTGACAGATGTTTTGCAACAGACTGCAACCAGAGTTAGCAGTGTTGTTATATATATATATATATAACGAAAACTGCGCCGTTTCGTGTTACTACTACCACAAAAAGATGCTGACTGCCTGCTGGTCTCATATAGCCGTCTCTATTTCACTTGGTGTATACAGACGGTCCTGTTGTTGTAGACACCATGAAGACGCACCCAATAAAAATGGGTAAACTATGGTATTTCGTAGCACCTCGAGTTTCTTCACAGCTCAACGCTCCGAACATGCGCGGTTCTAGTCACTGTTTTGCGAACAGCAGAAACATAACTATTTATAATGAAGTGCCTTTCTACCGAGCGTTCACTTCTCGGTTTTATGGACTCTGAATCTTCCAGCGGATACCAGTCCTAGCTGTCTGAAAAGATTCTGTCAGATAGTTTATCCCTTGGATACTTCGACGGGCACCATCTGTTATTTCCTAAGAGGTAAGGACAACTATTAGCACACAGGAGACATACGAACTTTTGGCATGGCCTCACAGTCCAGTTATTCCAACACATTTTGAGCAAATGAACTTGGTTACTATAGCTGGTTCACCTCACACCCTGAACCTACCTCAGGTTCATTATAGTAAGACGAAGCGTCCCTCAGATTATTTTATGATTTCCTGGTTGTCCAAATCACAAGATCTTTTGTGGAAATCGTCACCTTATCAATATCATCGGCTTTGAATAAGCTGAACACATCTTGCCTATTATAGTTGCGGTTGGCAATTATTTTTATCAGTCGACTTATCTTCTTCCTCTCTACTGAAGTATGATTGGAATGTTAAAAATACTTTATTTCAGTCGAAGTAGCAATGCGGTTAATGAAGAAGGCGCTCAATCTGACACCCGTCCCACGGACACGGTTTTTTCTAACCTGTCAATGAAAGTGTAATTACAAACCGTACATTCAAAGAGAATATTTATTCAATTATTTTCTTATTCAATTACTTACCTGAACTATTTGCAAGCTGTGGTGATATATCCGTATGTTTGTACGAGGAGTTGTTTACACATTTCACCTGCTATGTGACTGTGCTTTTGTCCAGTTCATGCTGGGTGATTTTTATGCTGAAACGTTTTGTTTATTTAAACATGTTAGTTGATACGTTTTAATTTAAGCTGCTCAAGCAGCCATTATTCTACTGTGCTTACTTTAGAGTATGAACAAGCTGCTTCAGATGACTCGTTGCGTTTAGAACACTTCATCGGTTCGTTGGCTGCGCCGGGTACACCGTTCAAGAAATTTATGTACGGTAAGTTTCAGACAGTTTTGAAACTCTTTTCAACCGGTACACGTATAACATCCTATAGAATTACCATTATCTGTACACATTTTATAGGTAACAAAGAATCGCTGGAAGTGATTCCAAAGCGGGCTGGCGTGAACATCTACGCACTTCTGCGCAAACACTGGGAGACAAACTTCTCAGCACATCGCATGACGCTAGCCATTCAATCATATGGTGAGTTTTTCTAACGATTTGGTTGCTGAAATTAGGATACTGTTATAATGCTTGTGCTAGTTTCAATTCCTTTACAGCTTTTGTAGTGGAGTTCGGATAAAAATGAGCTGGAGTAGAGTATTCGTTACTCTTAGATTTCTAAGTGTTTTTTCTGTTTTTGACACGATACATCGAAAACAGATTTAGTCAAACGTTTTCGGTACTTTGTTATGTGCAATTCACCAACCGGACACGTGGCTCCAAAGCGCTCACGTATTATATATATATATATATAGTCGGTTAGTAAACTGACATCCGCTAGTCTGTGCATTCAGCGTGAAAAGAGTAAAATAATGAAAGATTAATCATTTTTTTCCATGACATTGTCTCCTAAATGTGGACGAATGACTTGTCAGAATACGTAAACATTGAGTTCGGCACCATGCATGGCGCATTTTCGTCATATATATCGCTGTGCTCATATGTTCTTTTCACAGCATCCTTTGAAGAATTGGAATCGCTCGTGAGAGCTCATTTTGAGGCGATTCCCAAACGGTAATTTTTTCAAGCAATGTATGGTTTGCTTCTCACGGTGGTATAAGCTAAGTGTTCCTTACTAAGATAACAAAATGATTGTCAACAATATCTTCAACCCAGTAAATCTAACTACTCATGAGTGGTTTGTCTTCTCCCCTAACTTTCCAATCTGGATCACCCGTGCATACATCAGTAATACGAATACTTCACGTTAATTAGCTCCTTAGTTCATTTATAACATTTCTTTTAAAAATAAAATTCCTTTTCCGGTGACCTTATCTCCTATCATTTGTTACTCTCTACGTTACACAAACCCTTACTTGCTTACCTTGTTTGGGGTTTGTCAATACATGCTTATCCTTCAAAATTCAGCGAGTAAATGTATCAGTGGCCAGAACTTGAGTTTAAGTCAAATTTTCTTTTCAGTGACAATTTATATTGATTGCTCTCCGATTTGTTGTTTCCTCGAGGATGCGATAGTCTGTTTAGTTTTATCGACACCAGCTAAATTCTAGTGCCTAGAAATATCAACCATATTCCGTTTACCTTCAGCGAGTCTGTTGTTCCGGTCCGGGCAACCTGACACCATCCAATCAGCATGCGACCTCCTATGTCATGAGACAACAAAACTCATGCGGTTTAAGACTGTTAAATTTGGCCAACTTACTTTAACGTTATAGTATAACTTGCCACGGCAGCCACTGTTCTAAGAGAATAGTAGGGCAGCTTATTTTTGCCAGTATCAGCATACACAAGTTTGGTGATATATCGGGTGACATTATAACCATGAATGGAAAGTGTGATTGAATAGAAGAACCAGCAGCTGAAAGTCGAAGAACGGTTAGTGGAATACAGTGCTTTCCACGAAGGAGTCCCCTTAGCACAAAAAATCATTCACAGGTGTATTAAGTTTTCTGTCTTGGTTTTATGACAACGACAAAACACTTTTCCAACTCATCAATAGAAGGATATCCCGATTTAGTGTCTCGACTCATCCTCACAAGAAAGGTCACACTTAATTCGAAGTCGGTTGGCTTAACAATCGTATCAGCTTTGTAATTTCACCAAATGCAGCCGGGTTCGTGTACGCCTGTTTCAACTGCTTCTATGTTGTGCTGGATAGTCTGACTCTCCCCAGGTCACAGATGATTTACTAAGCACACAACAGTAATATCCTGTAATGTGAACACTAAAAACTATTTATCAACTGTTACACATTACTTTAACAGGACTTTCTGACATTCGCAAACTCCAAAGCTGTCGCTAACTGCATTTCCGTTGCAGTAAGTGAACGCAAAAAAGCTTGTCTTCATCTGTGTTCGCGTTTTACTTTCACAGAAATTATCCACAACCGGATTATAGTTCTTTTTCAAAGTGTTTCGAAACACCAACGTTCGCCAGACTTCATAAAGGTATGTGTTTAAAATGTGAATGTATTCTAGTGCACAATTTTTTTTTATGTACCATTGTATATTCTCCTGCGCTGCACACATCATTAAGTGTAAGCCTAATCTACCCATTGAACCAAGGTAGACTGGCCAGGTAGGCTGGCGTAAGCCTACTGTGTTTTTACATCCGGAGTACTGATGGAAATTGAGAGCGTTAAATAGCCATTTTCCGTATTTACTAACCGTAATTTAAAAGATATGAAGGATTCATTCGAGTGTGATGTTAAACTGTAATAAGTTCATACAGAAGCGCAGTGGTTATGGAAACTGTGACTGACAGCCTAACCGGGTGGTGATGTTTTGTGTGTGAGAACGTGTTGTGTTTAGTTGAGGCACGTGACCAATGACTACTGATTCCCCACTAATGACTCCGTCTGCTGTGGGTCTGTTACTTATGTTTACTGTTAGACAACAATTGTAACTATCCAACTAATCTGTACTCTCTGCACAAGTCTCGTCAATATCGAACCACATTGCATAATGTGGAACATAAAGTCTGTAATGACTCTGAGGCCGCAAGCATGCTGGTAAGCTACGTTGGTCATTCGTCAACTATGAAAAGTAAATCTTGCATTCGGATATTTAATGTATTTGTAAAGTATGTCATTCAGTGTCATATCATTATCCGTGAAACATAGAATTTTACAATGTCTTTAATTAGCCGCTAATTCATAGAAATGTTCACGCAGCTTTTGTTGACCACTGACGTCAGCGTCCTTTGTTAATTCGTTTACATATCTGTGGGTTATTTTCTGATATTCTTAAGTGATGTGTTTGCACCGAAACAGCTTTTATCGGGCTGTTCTTTCAGAGTCTGCAAGTTAACACTTCAAAATCTAATGACGTGGATACAGTACCAAATTGCCCCAATCAACTGGGCAATTTCATGGTTTAAAATATAAATATGGCGCACAAGATAAGTCATTTCATAAGGCCGGAAATAGTTTTTGTTATGAACACTTTGGAAGAGAAAGTTTTGCTCACACACCTATAGAAAACTTTTTACATTGAGGTTTAGCCGTGTACTGGAATATTCTAGAGTAAAAACCACTATGAGCGACTTTTCTGTGTGAGTGACTAAAAGCCAACAAACATTACACTGTCTTTAAATACAACTGGAAAACTTAGTGCAATACATCATGTGATCACATTAGCTGAGCTTTTACGGATACAGATAGGACAAGTGTGGATACGCCATCAGCCAGTTGAATGCTGCCTAGAACATGAAACCATACGATCAGAGCTATGACCCATACTGATAAGCCGGCAATTATTTTGTGAGACTAACAAATGGATGCTATTTAAAGGTTGTGGGCTGAAGTTTTTGAATATCTTTCGTAGAAAAAAAATTACGTTCAAAATTTTGAATAATGATCATGATAAGCTTAGTTAATAACTGCAATTTATCAAGGTAGCCTTAATCTGATGTAATGAAACAACCGTAACCGGTCATGTAAATGTCTACCACTTTGTGAAACGTTATATACACTGTCAGTCGGTCGACATATCACCTGCGGGGCTGCATCTCTAACTGTCCGAGGGTGAATTCAAACACCTGTTGCTCTCAATTCACTTTATTTGTCCCCCACACAAAGAGGACTTCATAATTCATACGTTGTATGCACATAGAGCTTCGGTATCGCTTCAAGGAATTTTGATCCTGAGTCGGGCAGCCTACTGTCAGTTCCCCGGAATTTCTGTGGGCCTGTTAGCTCGTAAAGTGCGCGGATCGAGGACAGGTTTAGAGGGCAGCTAAAAGCGTGTGTGGGGGATTAAAACCTGGTCTGTCGTCTGAACCACATCCAAGTGATGTGTAGGGGTGTTGAAGTTAATTGGCAGAAACACGTTGTACTAATTGCGTAAACACTTAAGGTTGACCAGATAATTCTGCCGCGGTCATTTTCCCCAAATTTTGTGTATGCCTTACTCCCTTTTGGAGTCAGTCACTCAGGGGTAACCATGCAACCTTCTAACAACTTTCTTCCGTCGTAAGAGAAAGTCATGGTCATTAGCTTCTTATTTAGAAGATTTTTTGTAAAAAACGATTACCACCAGCACATGCACACACCGTTTCATAGTTTTGCAAAAGTCACCCGTCACTCGTAGTTGATTAGTTACAAAACATTTTCCCGACTCTTCCAGTGTGTCCTGTCAAATACATGGAAACCTTGCAACTTGTTTGGTCATTACCCCGTCTCCAACAATCTTACGAGTAAGTCAGAATGGGTCCACTGTATATTTTGATTTGGATACACGAAGGTATAGAACTTCATGTCCCACGAAAATCTTAGAGTGACAAGAAAGAAGCATCCGCCACCTAACCAGGGTGCAAAACCAGGCTGGAATACCTCACGCTGTGTGGAACTATCGTTCACTTTGTAGGCCAGAGTAAATTCAACATGCGCTGATTCCGAATGTTTTTGAATTAGTTTCAGACCACGTAGGATACTGACCACTCTTTACACCACGCATAGAGTACTGCGGATGTCAGCATCGATGTTTCGAAATTTGATTACTGGTCACGATTGAGGTGAATATGTTGTTGCTAACTGTTTAGACGTGGAGAATGAAACAGTGCAGACGGTGCTAATTTGAAATTTTACAGTTGGATCAAGTTTGTGGTAACTTGAAACAAACTGAGCGAACAACGTCGGGTTAAGCAAGAATTGTTGAAAACGAACACCCAAAAATGTAACCTGTTCCTGATTGCTAGAACGATGTACTTGTCTAGTTTTACATGAACAACACCAGGGCCTTGACAGTTTTTAGTTTGCCTACGATGAAAGCTTTGTGACAGCAACGTAAACCTTGTGTATGTACGTGTGACCGTATTCTGTGCATTCTTCCTCACTTGTACTTGTAAAACTTACGTTGGTCACCCGATCAGAAGTCTATTTTTTGAAAAGATGCTTGAGTAACACTAACTGTGGCTCACTAACGAAATAACTAAGCCAATCACCGTCAGTGTTTTGTGACATATGGCCGATTCTTATCATTCTATCAACGTGACTGACGCAGTTGTTAATCTACCAAGTAAAGATCACACAGTTGATCACAATAGAGGAACATATGGTGACTACCGTCAAGGTCATGGAACTTCATCTATGCGTATAAAGTTTGATGTACATGTCAGATAAGCGTCCTGGTAGCTACCTATTTAAATGACAGGTTAGTTACTACTTGAAATTAATTTGTCTGACATTATAAACTTACGACTTCCAAGTAAGCTTTGCTATAGATGTAACAAACTTGTTATGACCCGGTGGTCGAGAAATGATAGCGCACGAATACACGAATCACTAACACTTAGCACAGCGCTTAACGATACCCGAAATCCCCAGAAGAACACAGAAGGCCGTGACCTTTAGCCGAGAATGTATTTGCTCTCAAACCAAAAGTAATCTGACAGACCACCGTTCGCGTATATATAGTTTTCTAACAGCCTTGGAAAACCCTACTGGAATTAGCCCATCAAAAGTGAAATGGACCAATCAAAGACGGGGGAAACCTCCGCCGGAATCAAGTTTCAGCACGTTGTGGCGCAAAAAAGTGCAATCCAAATTTATAAATAATTTTAAAGGATATCCCAAAAATCAAACCGTTCTTTAGGAAAATAGACTTTCCACAACACCTCCCGTTTGAGATGACCGTTATCCATAGCACTTGGTCTGAGGGTCCAGCTACATGGGACGATGCGGGCGTCTATTGCAGTCGGTCCAACGCCTGGGCAGGCGGTTGGTGGTGACATCGACATGGGCCAGCGTAGCTGTGGTTGTTCCTGTATTTGAAATTGCGAACGTGTCCAACAAAACTTCCAGCGGCAGCAGGTGCTGGTCGTCCGTTGTCTGTTCATGTGTGTGCTGAGGGCATAACTGGTTGCGATGACGTTTCCATATGGTGCCACTTACCGAAACGTCATACAGTACCTTTCCGTGACGAGCACTCACGGCTGCTTTCATTCAGCGGTTGTGACCCAGTCTATGGTCACGTGCGTAGACGACTTCTTCAAGGGCGAAAACGTTTTGTAAGTTTGGGCCGGGCACCTGTGTTGGCTCATTTGTCGGAATGAGCGCGTGATGGACCGTACGAAGCTTGCGGCCCACAAGAGCCTCGGTTAGTGAACGGCCGTCGGGTGTTTCCGGATTGGGACTTGTGCGGTATACGAACAGGAACTCCTGTAACACTTCGTCGCTGGTCCCCTCCTCCCGAGATCTGAGAAGCGCCCGTTTGAAGGTGTCCACAAAACGTTCGGCTTGGCCGTTGGACTGTGAGTGATACGGCGGGGACCGAATATGCTGGATTAGTGAACGATGGCAGAAGTCTTCAAAGTGTGCTGATGTGAATTGTGACCTGTTGTCCAACACGAGGATGTCGGGAGGTCCATGCTGGCCGAAAATGCGGCGCATGGCATTGATCGTATTAAAGGATGTCGCCGGAGAGAGGGCGACTATCTCAGGGCACTTGGAGTATGCGTCGACCAAGACGAGGTAGGACACCCCATCGATGGGACCAGCGAATTCCAAATGGAGGCGCGACCATGGTCCCTTGTGTGTTTGCCATGGTACTGGATCCTTCCTGGTGGGTAGTTTGACGGCTTGTTGACATCTCGAGCATTGTTTCACTAGCTCCTCGATGTCGCCGTCCATGTCGGGCCAATATGCGTAACCGCGAGCAATTGCCTCCATCCTACTGGTGCCGTGGTGACCAGAATGGAACTGTCTCAGCACCTGAAGTCAGAGAGTGGTTGGAATGACTACCCGGTCAGCAAACATGACGCAGGAATCCACCATTCTCAATGAGCCGCGGCGACGGTAGAATTGGTTAATCTTCTCAGTTGGAGGAGCCGTGAGTCATTTTGTCCGGACGTATGTCACGACCTGATTCAGGTTGAGATCCACCGCCGTGGCGCCCGGGATTCCACAAATGGCGTCTTTGAGCTGTCGGCGAACGTCATCCTCCACTCTCGGGGTAACAACGACAGCGTCTCCTTTAGGCACGTGATGGTTGCTGATGAGGCGCGACAAACCATCTGCCTGGCCAAATTGATCAGTGCGGCGGTAGCTGATGTCGAAGTCGTAGCTGAGCAAGATTGTGGCCCATCGCTGCAGTCGGTTGGCAAAGTAGACAGGGATACCCTTCTTTGATCCAAAAATGGATAGTAGAGGCTTATGATCGGTCAGCAGGGAAAAATGCCGACCATATAGAAGTTTATGAAACTTCTTCATCGCGAAGATAATGGCCAGTCCCTCTTTTTTGACTTGACTGTATTTCTTCTCCGCGGAGTTGAGCGTGCGAGAGGCGTTGGCAATTGCCTTCTTGGAACCATCCGGGAAGATGTTAGAGACGACTGCCCCGACATCGTAATTTGAAGCGTCGGCTGCGACCACAATTGGCAGGGTTGGGTCGTAATGCGTCAGCAGCAGGTCGGAGCTGATCATTGTCTTCAAGCGAGTGAATGAGGTCTCGCAGTTGGGGGACCCGCACCATGTAGCGCCCTACTGTAGTAGATGATTTAGCGGAGCCCGAACATCGTGTAGGGCTGGGAGGAAGGCACTGTACCAACTGATAAGGCCAAGGAAGGACCGAAGGGTGTGCACATCTTTAAGCGCCGGCATCTGTTGAATTGCGCGAGTGTTTTCGGGATCTGGGTGCGACCGGCGGTATCAAAAATGTATCCCAGATATTTGATGGACCGCAAAAACATTTGGCATTTGTCAGTACGTAAACGGAACCCGTACTCCTGGACGCGTTGGAGAACCGTAGAGATTCGGTCCCTGAGTTCGTTGGTTGTCCGCCCCATTATGATAATGTCGTCCGGATAGGCGGCCGTACCCGGTAGACCAGTAATCAACGCGTCCATTACTCGCTGTAAAATGGCTGGCGCGGTTTTGACACCAAATGGAAGTCTGGTGTACTGAAGAAGGCCTCGGTGGGTATTGATCGTGAGTAGTTCACGAGATTCGGATGCAACCTCGAGTTGGAGATATGCCTCTGCCAAGTCCAGTTTGGCGAAACAGGTGCCGCCGTTGAGCTAGTGAATATGTCTTCAGGCACTGGTAGTGGATAGCGGTTTTGTTCCAATGCCGCATTGAGGCCAGTTGAGAAATCCCCATGAATGCGGATGGATCCGTTAGACTTCTTGACCACGACGATGGGGGTGACCTACGCGGAGTAGGAGACGGGCACCAAAACACCCAGTTGTTCCTGTCGTCTGAGTTCTTGGTCAACAAGCGGCAGGCCTGCGTAGGGATCCGACTGTTTGGGGCGAAAGACCGGTTGACTGCTGGGCCGAAGCTGTAGTGTGGCCTGGGTACAGGAGCAAAGACCCAGGTCATCCTGGAACACGGGAGAAAAACTCTCGAATAATGTCGTCGGACAGCCTCTGGGGTGCAGTAGGATACGGCACCTGGTTGCAGATGGCACTGATTGGGACATCAAGGAGGTCAAGCGGTTCGAGCCATTCCAGCCCGAGAAGGTCAAGACCAGAGTTAGCGACGTAACACGTTCCGTCGATGGTGGTGTCGCGGAATGACACTGAACAGTGCAGTTTCCCAGTCAACTGCACCGAGCCACCGCAAGCACTGGTTGCTGTCTGGGATGACGGGTGGATAGGAAGGCTGTCCAGGTCTCGTCGAGGATTCTCGGATAGGATCGTGACGTCCGAAGCAATGTCCAACTGCAGACGAGCCAACCGACCATTGATGTGGATGGAAACGAACCTTCGCCGGTGAGCGACCTCGATATGGAACGCGGTCAGCACACTGTTAGATCTGCCAACTTTCCAGGACCCGACTGGTTTCTTGAACTTGGAGTCCGACGTCGGCTTGACCCTGTCCGATGTCTGTGATTGGCAGAAACCTTCCTTGTGGCCGACCCTGTGGCATCGCTGACGACGATGTCGTCGAAAAGGAGAGAATCTGTGGCAGTGCCACGCACCACAGTAGCGACAAGCTGAGGGCGGCATCTTGGTACCAGCAGGACTGAGTTTGTTGCACCGTGTAGGGGACTTTTGCTGGAAACTGGATACGGCCTGAACTGTACGGGGCACCCGGTCTGGGTGGTGCATCATCGTTGAATCGTGCTTGAGGTTGGTCAACCTCTCATACTCGTCAACCATCTGTTACAGTTTGATATCTGGCTTCTGGTCGATTTTGCTAGGAGCCTGGTACGGAGGTCAGCATAAGTTGGTGACTGTAGACCACAAATGAAAACCAGGCATCGAAGCTGGTCCTCTGTGAGCGAACCAAGCTTGAACCGTCTGCATTCCCGGTTTACGAGACCAGCATAGGTGAAAAAGTCCCATGTCTCGTTTGACCAACTGGAGGCACTGGAGCCGAGAGTTGAATAGGGATGAGGTGTCCCCAAAGATCTTCGTCAGCTTCTGGACCGTGTCCGCGAAAGTCAAGGTTCGTGGTTCAGCGGGCAAGATATAGTTGGTATAGCGGACGTGTTCCGCTGGGCTCAATTTCCGGAGGAGTAGCCGAAACTTTGTATCGTGATCTCGCGATGCCAGCTCCATGGTGAACGTGTCTTCATATCGCTTGTACCATGCCTCGAAGGAGACGCCAGTTTGGGGGTTATACGGGAAATCGGGGATGTTCCTGGCCAAGTGATCCACGGACGGCTGATCGACTGACGTGGACGGCCCAAGTGCGGCAAAACGGGTGGCCAGCATTTCCATCAACCGGATCCGGGACTGCATCATCTGTTTGAGATCGGGGTCGGCAGACATGGTTCAAATAGAGAACAAAAGAAAAACGACAATCTCCGTCGACAATAAAACCGACCCAAAGTTTTAATGTATTCCTGAATTTTCTGAATTTCCCACATACTAATCGTTTGTGTTGCATGATAAGAAAATGTTCCACTATTATAATTATCTTTTTTCTAGGTCGAAGCCGTTGGCCATACTCGGTGGTCTGTTGGCTGATGAAGGTGACGGAAGTATACTGCATACTCTACGCGGCAAGTGAGTTCTCAGAACCTGTCTTTTAGTCAGGACAAATATTGCCGAATACAAGTTGTAGTAACTACTACGCCATAAGATATCCATTTCAACGAATGACATATATGTTTTCATGGATCGGTATTCATGCCACTTAGCTAGATTCCGTTTCACTGTTTAGTTAGTGCAGTTCTGGGAATTTTTTGCCTGTTCCGACACAAACCATACGCTTGAAAATAATCAGATGGAATTGACAAATCAGGTTTATCACATGCATTTGAAATAAATGTGACGTGCGTACACAATGTAATATCCTATCTTGATAGTTTTGCGTGCTATATTGTACTGATGTTCTGGTTGAATTATTTGAGACCGTACTCGACCTCTTGTGACATTTATGTGAACTCGGGTCGATGTCAACCAAAAGCTGGTAGTCTGCGGAAATGAGTCAACCCATAAATTTCTTCCACAGGTGCACTTACTCCCAGTGTGTCCCTGATAGAATTTTCATACAGTACCATATGGCAATGCCTTGGCTCACCGGTTGCACGGATCACGAATGTCCATGTCTCTCTCAGTGTGGAGTGCTGAAACATTTGATCTTGGTCTGTTAGAACGGTCATAATATATCTTTGGTTGAATAACTCTCAGAACTACGTGAGTGCCAGAAACTGGTGCTTTGGAAAGTGAGACGGCTGCTAAACCAAGACTACGTCGTGAGGTAATTAAGCACTATGTGAAGAGTGTCAGCGTCACAATCTTCATCAACGCTGGATCTGCCCAGTTGTTATTAACCAGTGTTAGCGGAGATTCAGGGTTTGTTTGTTTGCCGCTCGGGACAGGGTGTCTATCCAGAAGAAGTTGTGCACTGCTACACTAAAATGAAAATCTCAAGAGAATCGGGGCCAACGAGGCAGAAGTGAATGCACGTGAACTGCATATTGTAGTGTACACTTCATCTTTGTTAACCTAATATATCGGTTCCAGCCCACATTTTTTCTAATGGTGAATATCGACGATATGAGGTTTCTCCACTTTATTCTATGCCCATTCATCCTGTAACTCCTAGCTACATGCAGATAAATAGTAAACTGAGTACGTGTATATTCTGTAGAATTGCCGTTAGCCAGACCTTGCAAAAACTTCACTATCGTCACTATAAAACTACACTAACTTCAAAAATCTTTTCATTCTGACTGCTTTTTATGCATATGTATCAAAAACAGGAACTTTGCCACAGAGATCTACGTTTTCAATAACTTGACGTCTACACCTGTGCACTCCAGTTTTTGCACCTTACTATGCTTGTGCATCAAACTATCCAAATTGGGTAGCAAACATTGGGATCAAGTGAGTTGTGTGAAATACAGTCTTGATGATCACACGAACAACTTGTCACAGGATGACACTAGTAGTTCGTGTAGGCCTCTTGTGCGTGGTATCACTTATTCTTCTGCTTGGCCTACTCCCTGTCGATCACTGTCAAGTTGCTTAGCCCTAGACTATGCTCTCGAAATATACCTGGTCTGTTTATCCTTTACTCCTCTGATCAGAAATGACAAGTGCTATGGGCAATGCCAAGCCGACCGGTGATGTGTGTTACTGAGTGAATAATGCGGCTAGTGGAGAGGAGCCAGTTATAAAACAGCTTGATCGCCGCGTTGTTTGTTTGAGTAATAGGTGAAAAGTGATCCACGGTTTGGCATCTATAGTTTACAACTATGAAGTGTCTGGATGAGGATTCCGCGTTTATGTCTTCAAGTCATGGTGTACAGAGAAGCTTTCCTGATTTTGATTTATATCTCCTTGGGGTTCATTCTAACGGCGATACACTGAAGTGGAGGGAAAAATAGGTCGGACTGGGGCACTGAAACCTCCTATCAATCCACTCTTACAGGCTTCCTAACAGGATCGAGTCAACGAACATCGGTAATAAGTCATTGCAGAATGTATGTTTATCACCGTACTATCACATGCTCTGTTCGTATCTCAGCTTTGCTGCTCCACTGCTTTCCAGATTGCGTGGTTCAAACAGTGTTCTTTAATTGGTGTCGGTTGCTAGACCTGGCGGTGTAGACACTAGCGCAGTGTTGATTCTCCGGTGCAGTGCTTTATGTTGCAACGATCATGCGATTCGGTCAGTTTGAACCAGTTCGCAGACTTAAACTAATGCTAAAATTTTGGCTCAAACCACCTTTGCTTAGCATCCTGATAAGCAATATTGATGTTAGAACATGCCGGAAGGTATGTTTGGCGTGTCCAACATTCTGTTCGGCAAATTGTCATCTACTTAAGAAACATAACGTCAAGATGTATATCACTACAAATTCATTACGAAAAACGCAGTAATAAACAAGGAATTCCTTGGTACATGTTGTATACCGACGAATTTGCGTGCATAACACTTGCCAACGGAAGCTCGAAAGTAGTTTAAAATGTTCATTTTTTAACATAAGCTGACTCACCGTTCAACGTCTCTTCAGAATTTCTATAAATCCGAAATTGTGTTAAATCTGTTTATCCCTCCTCGTCAAATTCAGAGCTCCATTTTTTCACACGACCCTTTGCGCTTCAGGTTTGTCAAGTGGTGTTTGACTACATAAAGCTATTACAGGATTCCATACAGTCCAAACCAGCCACCATACAAATGGAGGACCCACACAATCCTCGCCACAAACGTATTCAGAATAATTTCATGTCCTATCTGGAAGAGCGCAAGATCATCTATGAATCAACCTTTTTATATGGCGAACCGGAAGCTGCATTACAATGTTGCATGGCCGTTGCCGAGCTCATGCAACTTGTTCCCATTGAGTCGGTTTGTTCGGCGCCCCATATTCTGAAGAAGCCAGATCCGGCCGTAAGAGCCTGTTATCATAATTTTCTCGTTCGAAAGTAGTTTGGAGTGTATGTTTTCGGTTATTGCCGTATCGCCATCTGGAACATCTACTTTTATACCTCTTGATCCCTAGATTGAAGAAATGGAACAGTTTAGTTTTCATATTCCCAAAGGACTCATAAGAAGTCATTTGCGCAAACAGTTGTTTTCGGCAGTTCACATCAGATCGTCGCAACTACATAATGTATATGATAGTAATATGACAGTAAAATTAACAGAAATTAGGCTAATCAGAGTCTAGTGGAGGACGGTGTGTTGGAGGACGCGTCTGTTTCACGCGTCCGCCGCGAGACACGCGTTCGTCGATGCCAGGTGGTCCACGCCTGCTCGGATTTCATGTGGACATGGAATAATGGACAGGACTAATGGCCTAAGCGTGGGTTTTTACAGATCCGTTAGTAACATTCTCGGTCACTGATAACCATGACATTCTGACAGCTGTGATGGCGAACTTTTAAAATGTGTCGAAAAGCTTAGTCCCGAGCTATTTAACGACTAGTGTCAACGGAGCGGTAATCTATCGCACAAGCAAACAATTTGCTGGCAAACAGAGTACATGCTTATGCGAAATTTGACTGCGCCTTCTCATCACTTACTTACTCACTGACAGGCTACCATATTACTTGCATAACCAGTTCACTTGTTTTGCGGCTGCAGAGGAGGTGGCAATAGTGATGGGGTGCGTAGGACTTATACAAGCTATGTAACACAAATCAGCCAAAACCCTGATTTACACAACAAGAATGAACACATACTCACTTTCCTAGTAGAGATTACGCTTGTATAGACATTGTAGAGAGATTACACTGTTGTGACAAGTGAGGCAGGTGACATTAACAAGCGGATCGCGTGCAACTTCAGTGATAATATCAGGATAAACCAACCGTGATGGCAGCTACGTAGTTTGAGGATGCAAACTCCACACCAAACAAATATTTTAAATCACTCAACAGTTTCAACATAACCTACGCACCTACAAAAGAACTACGTAAGTAATCTTGTTCTGCATACTCTACATTGGTTAGTCTGTAACTTAACAGAGAACTCTGTAAAACTTTCAAAACTGTCGAGTTTTCCATTAGATTATCGTATATCGACCAGCTATATCTAAAGGGAAATGTACACTCCTCCCGAATTCCATATGGACTGGTGGATGTTTGAGAAGTCAGTCCAGAACCGCATACTTTACACTCAGAGCTGAAACAGAGTTTTGTCAATTCGACATGTTTCACTGGAAAATATACATGAGGTAGACAGTCCCGGGGAACATGTCGAGCATCCTTATCAGTACTGCTGTGGTGGCCCAAACTAATCTCAGTCAGTGGCTAAAAAAGGACCGATGGTGCTCTAGTACCTACCACAAAACCGATATATGACTGATGTATCTACTATGTGGTCGGAGACCTACCTATTGTTTTCATAATTGGTGGTTCTCTCTAACTTTTAGAAGATGCTTCATTACCCGAATACAGCCAAGGTATCCGATCATCCCACAATGGTATGGCGTTTCTTGTGAAGGTAGTAGGTACTGTCTTTCAACCACAATCAGATAGCAGCTGACTGAGGAATATTCAAACCATCAGCTTTACTGTTTTCAACTAATTTAGCCAGGAGAGTCACTTCGATCTCCTACGGAGCACAGTCGAAACTATTACGACGAAACATAAAACCTCCATCTTTCACGGTCAAAAGATCCGGCTTAAGCAGGTTAGATTGTCCCTCAGTATACGCAGGCATACTTCAGGCTGCCAGGCTGGATAGGAAGTTGAGATTTATCGTTTTCATTCACAGATGACTAACAAACAACAAAATCACAACCAAACGAAATAGCACACAAACACTTCCCCAAGAAAACGTCATATTCGCCTTCTACAGATTATCTTCAGGATCCTTAAGCGAACTTTTCATCTGTTCTCGTTGTCCTATTCGACATTAACAAGGAACAGTCGAAGTCTGTTAATACGCTCGCTTCAATCGATAAAAATACAGTACAGACATATCTGCAGTACTCATTTGGATGAAACCTCTCAAAAATGAATCGGCAATGTTGTTGAAATCTTCGCTGAACACTCTCTTTGACATCACCGTTGTCAAAAAGTGAGGCAGCTTACTTGTAGTTGATGTTTGCTAAGCATTTTACACGGATTCCACAACGTTTGTAAACAAATTATAATTGGGCAAACCACAAGACATGAGGCGGAAATGAACGATGGCGTGGTCTCAATCAAGGTCCTCAAAAGAATAACACCATTGATGGGTGATTACCATTTGGTCGATTTTCATTTACGGTTGAGTTGCACTGGGTGGTCCCCACGTCACCCACTGCCTGTTTCTAGTTAGAATGTGGGACTCGATAAATGGAATTCGGGAGATATCCGCAGCCGTCAGCCCAGAACAACAGCCATACAATCCGGCCGTTTCTTCTCAAATAAGATGTGCAACTTATACGTTTATATCGCCGTCCAGTCCAGGTGTTTAATCAGACAAAGAAGACCAAAGGAGACCATGTGGACAACATCCTTGACGGTAGCTGTATTTTCACCTGCTAGATCGTATGCAGAAGGTAACTAGGAAGCTAATCATGATATAGTTTAAATAGTGGCTACAATAACATAAAAGCCGACAAAATGCAGGGTTAAGATTGACCATGACTTCGGAAATTAAGTTCATTATAACGCAACCGTTTTTTTAGACCGTTGTTGCCTCGAACCTTTTGTCCTATGCACATTGAGAGCTGAACTCCAGCACGTAAATTCCACAACCCCGACGGTATCGATTGACACCTCAATCACTGTTAGTCTAATTGACAGGTATCATCACAGTGATTCGGTGTGGAGACCTTCGGCATAAGTTAGCATGCGTAGAATAGCCTACCTGTACTGTTCTCATGGTTGAACTTAACGGTAAATGACACTAGTGCCATTGGAAAACTTACGACCACACTTTGTCCAAAGGAGCCCAAATAATTATTGAATCTACCACTGTCTTTAGCTGGCTTGTTATCACTAGTGATGATGCAAATAACACAACTTATCATCCATGCGATAACAAATTAACTAAGTGACGTCGATTGATGAACTAGTAAGGAAACGTTTGCTAAATTTTTAAACTACTTTTATACTTCTAAACGGTGTTTATTGGTTCCGTAATTTGGTAATTTGTGAAACCCGAATAAAATTATTTTTGAAACTTGCTACCCAATCCTTTCTCTCCAGCAAGCTTAATGTGTATATTCGCGTTCACACACAGTTACAATGAATACACAAAAGCATGACTAGACTAACCTGCATATATTGTCAAAGCTTGATGGTTTTGTGTGTACTTCTTTTTCTTCAGCTGTATTTGCGTTTGCTCAAACAAATGACGCCCAGGAGTGTCTGCATAGTTCATGCCTCCTCCGATTACGTTCGCTTATTGGACAGAGACCCACAGCTACAACAGGAACCTTGGTTTAAAATAATGTACAAGTCAGAAGGTACACTTATCTGGATTAAAATATTTACATATGCGTATAAACTTGTAGATGTTCATTTTCCCACATCTCTGTATAGAGTGGTCTCCGGTAAGGGAATACATTTCCTACTAAAACTAATTTTGTCTGGTTCGGTAAGGTAGTTACCTCTAAGCTAGTCATGTAGAAACCTCTCAAACAGCTGTCGGTCATTTAACTGTCCTGCAGGGGGACCGTTTCCAGGCGAATCATGACACTTTCTCACATCTAGTTTTGGTTAGCTGTTACTATAAAATTTCAGCAGTGTTATAAATAACAAACATACTAGTCATTTTGAGCATATAACAATGATTCTTTCGAGGTTTTTCCGTAGAACATCAACCAGATTAGTGCACTACGTCTCTTTTTCGTCTGGTTTTTTCGAATTCAGATATTGCACAAGCCACACTGAAGATGTGGGAGGAGTCTCAACCATCTGATTCCTTGCATTTGCCTTTACAGAATCTTTTCATAAGTAAGTTTAACTGTTAACAGTTGCTATCTATTGCTAAGTGATTGTGCGGATAGAGTTTGATTTGTTTCATCATGTTGTTGCGGTTATGCTCATGGATAGTTGGAAAGGCTATCTAGTGCTTCCGCCTCACCTCCGGTACATCACACATCCAATTTTTTGCGTGATTTGCGTGCTCGTACGCTCATACTGGCTTGGCAAAACCTGGAGTTAAAAGATTGTTGTGAAGTAGCGTGTGCATGGCCGTTTTTTGCGGTTGTTTTACTTAACGCCATATTTAGGCAGCCTCTCTAACGTGCACATTGTTGTGTTCTCATTAAGCCGTCCACTTGTCAAAAGCATTGTCTCTTTTCAAGTTGCAGTTTTACACTAACCACATGTGATTGCAGCCTTCGCAGTCGGCTAAGCATTTCGGCTAGCCCACTTCACACAAGTTTGAGTGATGGAGTGTAAATTCTGGTCCGCACGAGCATATGCACTATCGAAAAGTCTTAATAAGTTAAATGCTTCCTTCCGTAATGGGCTAGCTGTGAAGCCTACATAAGCGCGAAGGATGAAATCAAGTGTGGGTAGTATTCACTTTTAATGTGAAATAACCAATTGGCTCAAATCTATAGCAATCGTCACTTTTGGCTTGGTAACTTGATGCATTTCCACTCACGACTTGCTAGCATTTCAATTTCATCACGGACTGATGACAATCACCGACGCTCGTGATTAACCTGCAAGTGTAAAACTTCCCCGTGGCTTCAAACAGTTTTTAGGAGAACATCTGCACGCAGCTTACTCACGTCGTGCGAAATAATTAATAGGGTGCGATGCATGAGGAAGTGGTATGCAAACCTTCCAGCAACCTCCGTAGAATTTATACATATCTATATTTATGCATTACTTTCTGCGTGCTAACTGAGTAGTCCGTACTCGTTTATGGCTCAGAACGCTTACCTTCAAAATTCTTGTAATCTGGCTTCTATTTCTTCAACAGTTTTCGTCGTAAACCTGTTCCTTTCTAAAATATGAACAAACGGCATCAATGATTTGATTAAATAACCTCCGTTTCATTGAGTCACCCTAGGCCACATCATAGACAAGAATACGCAGTGAAATGACGAACAAAAGTTGATCTTCAAGGCAGCGTTTCTATTCTGTGGCCGGACTCACCTTGTAACACATTTGTTTTAATGCGTTATTTGAAAACATATTATTTTACCCAAGTGTTCATTAGGAAGCTATTCAACGCTACGCCTGACTGTCGAGTAGGTTGGTCACTGTGCTGACATGCCGGATTGCTCGAAAGTCCGAACATGGTTGACTGTAGCCTACCGCGATTCGCTGATTGACCTCGTAATGATGTGTTCGTCCAACCCGCTCTCTTCAGAGTCTGTTAGTATATTTGCATTTTAAATTCGTCACAAACTTATGTTATATATATGTACTTTAATGAACACATTTGCATCCATCATGGTTGTAGCCAAGAATGCTTTGATAATGCCACTCGGCGAGCCACAGGTGAGCTGTGTTTTGCGTTTCCGTTAACTGGTTTTGATATAGCACGGTTTCAGAATGACTTAAGTTTGCCATTGTTCGTGCTTTAAATGGTTTGCAGGATCCTAGAGATTTGAACCTGGAGCCTGGGGCAGAAAATCGGCGTCGATATGGTCATTTGTGGTATCAACGAAACAGCAAGTACGAGACAGGGAAAAGTGAGTCAATTGTGTGCTGGCAACTTACGGGTTATTTTAATTCTGATTTACAAACATTATTCTATTGGCTGCTGTTGACATCTTCATTCATGGCCCGGTTATAGTTTAAATATTGAAGGATTCAACTTTCAAACACGCTGGTTTGAGTAGGTTTCTTGGTAGAAATTCTAAGGTTGTCAACTTCGACTCGTCTAATTAAACGTTTGTTTCCAACAACGAAACGACTGTCAAATCAGAATGTTTTAATCAACCACTCTCCGTTGTTTGCAATCAGTTCAACAGGCAGTTAGTTTACCACCCGGTTATTTGGTTTATAAAGGAATACGTTCCACTTCTTGTTTGTGTCATCTCCATTCATCATTAACCATTAAGTTCACATGAAAAAGACAGTGGGAGAGCGAAGTTTCGGTTGTGCAAATATTAGCAGTGTTATTACAGATATGTGTTTCTGATGACATTCTACGTACAGAATTACAAATGGAATGACTATGTAGTGCTACTGTATCATTCTTTCAATATGAACTGTGTTCGTACAGGTCAACTAAATCCTTTTGCATCGTGAAGCATCGGACTGATGCACCTCAACGTTTTGTGGCTTCGAAAACCTTTCCTGCGGCAGCAAACTCGATCATAGCTGCTGAAAGTGTTACGCTAATATTCCAGTGCTGGTTATTCTTCTGTTTGCAGTTCACTTGATTCACACTGAGCATACACGGAACAGGCCTTGTAATACTCCAAATTAGAGACTTTGATCAGACATGGAAAACATCCTCGAACTAAAAACTTCCACACAATTACTAACATTGGTTGCAGTAAGCAGTTGTTATTCATGAGATAAGAGCCCGCATTCATACGTGTATTGAAGAAGTCACAGTCAGTCATTGACTGATCATGATAGCACATGTTATTTCATGAAGTGTAAGGTGATTCGTGCAATGCAGAACACAGAACGTGGCGAATAGCGAACGATGTGAAATTAAGTGTTTTCATCCAATCTGGATGTGATGCTTTAACTTAACTTCTTGATTGGTACATTACTGGGTCGTCTATTGTGTCGCAGTCTGGATAATCGCTGAATGGAACAGATGTTCAGCACAGGTTTCTAGGTTTTTAGTTTTCATAAGTTGGCTTTTACTGACGGAATTTTACTCGTGGCTTTTGATTTTTAACTTGGGATGATCTCGTTCCATTTATGAGCATCTACAACCCTTAACTGTCTTGTGATTAAAGGTTCAGCCACACATCTTGAGCTTGGTCTCCACTTCCGTGTATATAAGTCAATTTCTTGGGCAACTCCAGTACTCATTCAACTGTTGTGTTTTGTAAGTTCAATCTGACTTGCACAGCATGTAAGCAAACTGATAAATGTGAGTTCAAAAACTGCATGTTGAAATACCAGTAACATTTTCCCGGTGTATACTCTTCATTCATTTATTTTACTCTCTTTAAAATGATCCGATTGCCCGTAGTGTTGTAGATCAGAGAAGGATCCGCAACTTTAGTTGAACACAGAGTTACAGGTTTTCAAATAGCGAGCAAGTATTTCACTTGAATCACATCTCTTTTTTAACACACTTGAATACATCGTTGTTTCCAGAGGATTTTGAGAGTACAATGACTCCACAATTGAGCGTTTTATTGGCTAATCAAGATCCGTTCTTTCATCAACAAGGTAGGAGAGTGAAGTGGTGCTTTTGTATTGACTCGGAAGCCTAGTCGCACAAAATTTCCGGAGAAAAAGTTCTCCATAGGCCTGTATAGTTTCGAAATTCAATTTCGGACCAAACTTTGAGATGACGGTCGGCTAAATGTGCGCTAGAAGTAGGGTTGCTAAAGCGTCCATTGATTCCGGATTACTGGTATGCTTTCATCCTAGTTGTGGCCATCCATCTTTTGTGAAAACTTGATCAAAGTTATTAGACTGAAAACGGTAACTTTTTTAGTGTTTCAGTAGGAAGAACCATCATGCTGAATAACGTTATTCCGTGCAATAATAATTAGCTCAGACAGGATTAGGCCGAAATTTATGTTGTAGTCTGCACTACAACAGGTTCTTCTGTTTGAGTTTGTATATCCTCACGGTACTTATTTCACACAAGTAATTACATGTTCTGAGACAGCAGTCGGCCTGTGGCGTAAAGTCAGATCCTCTTGCTCAGTGCTTACGATATGGAATGATGAGCTTACCGTCTCGACCGGCCTCTGACAGTGTCGTTGCATGCTGGTAAATCGAGTAAAAACTCGACCAAGATGAGTACAGTATATGATACATCTATTTCAGAGTAAACTATTTTTTGCAGCACTTCAAGAAAAGATAGTGATGGTCTATGTCGGCTAGCTGGCTGACGCCTTCAGTTCAGTTAGAAAGGAACGACTGTCATTTGTAACCTGCTTCAGTTTAACTCGTTCGCTGACTGAATTTTCACTCGCCCGAAGTAGTGTTGCTTCTCTTAAGATGTTGATTGACCAAACGACCTTTGTTAAGTACCGATTGTTCGTCCAGTGAAAATGCGATCACATTCCACACAACTCCTTTCACCCTAGTGTTCCGTTAGTCGAAGTCTAACATCTGAGGATCGATTAGAATCTGAAATGCGTAGTGCTAGGACACAATCTGGTCGCATGGTTGATTTGAGATTATCTGTGGGAACCTAAAAATGGCTGATTCAACAACGTCATGGTTCTCACCACCATGCAAGTTGATCGTGAATACGTTCCTATTTACGGCTATATCTTTTCAACCGAGAAGTGTGTTGATTTTTGTGGTTCACACCGTCTATTGTTTGATCCACAAGGACTTACAGTTAGAAAATTCACTACCAATGTTGCTGGTCCTAAGCGACTGGATATTTCAAAGTGCTAATATTCTGACCTACCGATACAGTCATCTAAACAATGTAAGACGTCCAACTAGGTAACCACTGCCTGTTTTCTGTGCAGTCATACACAGTGCATTTCAACAACTGTGCAAGCTAAGCAGGAGATGATGGGTTAGGTGATGCGACAACAGTTATAGTAGATCTATTTGAAAATCGATTACCCAGAAGATGAATGGCATTCAGCAGATCTTCAAGGTGAATTTTACAGAAAAGCGAATGCGTTCACAAAAGTGCAGCGAATCGACCGCAAGAGTCGTGCCTGTTTTCATGTCACGTCCGAGCCTGTTAAATGGAGCTAACTGACCCCGGCTAGTGATTTTTTCCACGACTATTAAACAGCTAAAGCTGAATCGTTCATTTGTGGGTCGGCACACTAGTTCCATTCTGTCTCATTTGCCACAGCGAAATCTCTTCTCATCAGTCCACCGCCCCCAGTCTAATCAACCGCTAAATTTCGGACTTTGATGTTTAGCATTCCTAGCTCGAGTAACATCTGTCGAGTTGAGTGAGAAAATGACTGGTTAAATGAACGGCACTTACCGAACATCACGTTGCCAGTCAGTGTTAATAATTTTGGCGAATTTATTCCTGTCTGGGTGGATAGATTTTCAACCAAAATTCGTTTTAAATTCCCCAACTGAGAACTAGTGGCAGTCGTGTTCTTTTAATGCTCGAAGACAGCCAAAGCGATATTGTAATCATGTCGTCTGATATGTGAATAATGTCATTTACAATAATTCTACTCCCACATTCCGTGATTTACGTAGAAGACCACATCAGTTTCCATAGCTTATTGCTTAGCGGGTTGCTTAATAGTGTCTATATTAGTAATCGGGTAAGAGATGTCACCAGCCTCTAGCACAATGGAAATGTTTTGGAAACGATTGCTCTTTTTGAATTATTCATTCTTGTTTGGAAACTGAGCACAACAAGCACATAAAATCACCCAATTTCTCATCTTGCCTCGCGCCCCCAAAACACTACACTTGAAGTTTGATAAACCTTAGCGCTGGGAAAATCAACCGAACCTTACGAACCGATGTTATCTGCGGGAGTACATTCAACGGTATCCTAGATCCGCTCTAGTAGATCGGTGATACAGGCATATTATACAGAAGGGGATTCGTTCCATTTCATTCCCAGGTAAATTTAAAATGCTCTCAGGCAGCTCACTTCAGTTCTAAGAGAGATCACAAAATTTCTTCAGATTGCAACAAAGACAGTCCGTTTCCTCTGCTTACAAGAATCCATAGAAGAAAAAGGAGACACCAACAAACTTTTCCACATTGAAATAAATTTGAAGGGTGTAATTGCTAGCAAATTGAACACTAAAGTTTCCTTCAGCACACTTACACTTACCACTTCTACAAGCAATGTTTTCCCCGATTTTATTACGGAAGAATCAATAAGTCTTTACTCACAAGCAATTTCGGTGTCGTTCAAAGATGGCTGAATCTCTTGTCTCATGGATTCCACATTTAAAACTTGTGACGTTTATTACTGAAATGTTTCACCCACGAAAGTGATGGTAACATGATTTTCAAAAACAATTCGTGCGTTTTGGCAACAAACCAAATGACAGGTACTGTCTGGTGTGTAAGGTGTGGGTAGCATCTAAGGACTGGGTACAATGGATGAACAACAAAACTTCAGTTGTAATATCAGTACTTTAAAAACCTTGCTGTTGCTTTTAACGACGCTTCATATATCATCGGATCTTGGTTATTAGAAAATGATTGCTCCCATGCACGTGTCTGACATTAACGGTTGTGACCTGATCGGTCTGCAATCTCAACCAAGTTCTGTTTATAAACGAACTTTCAAAACAACTGTATAAAGCTTCCAGGGTGAACTTAGCCATACTTGCTCACCTTTTCAACAGCTCGTCATGGTATTTTATGGTNCCAGGGTGAACTTAGCCATACTTGCTCACCTTTTCAACAGCTCGTCATGGTATTTTATGGTGGTTGTCGACCGAAGTGAACAGTGCCTTCCTTGCTAGGCGCTGTCGGAAGAAAGCGTTGTAAAGTGAAATTATAATTTTCTTGCGGCTGGCTTTTCTTCCATCCTTTTTAAAAATAAGGGTATTTTTCTGGTGTTCACGGTTTTGATGCCGGTTGTGTGGTCGTATTTTTCTGCCTAAACTGGCTGCACTGAATTTGGTAGGAACAAGACTAACAGTAATTACAATGTATACTTACAGCTTTTTCTGCAGATATGCGTTTCATGAACGAACCAACTTGATTAATCACAGAACGGGCTAACTGCTATCCAGACACTTCATTTTCTGTTTCGAACTGGCAATCGGAAGAAAATGAGTTTTTGCTTATTTGTTTGGAAAAATATTGACAGTGCACAAAACAATAAAAAGCGGTTCGGTCGCAATACTTGGTGGCTCTTCGGGCACAATTTCCACAAAGTCGTCGCGCGTACTATCCTTGTTCGCAGTATAAACCCGTAGTGACCTCTCGTAGCAACCTCAAGTATGAACTGCAAGGTCAGGACTCTGAGTATTTTTTAGGAAGCTGGACATGAGTACCTGAAATCTCGGTAATTCGCCGCAATCAACGTGTCAAACTAGTGCAACCGACAAACATTTTCTCCATTTCCCATTTTTCTCTTTTCAAATGAAGCGATCATGTTTGTTCACCTGTGGTCCCCCGAAATGAGCGGAACTCCTGAGACGTGAGTCAGTTTCCATGCCGGTAGACACTTTGTCTCATTTCGCTATCATAACTGACAGTGGCATGTGTTAAACTCTCGGTATATCGGTTTAGATTTGCCTCCAACACTTGTCACTAAAGAAATTGTTATCCCGCATGTTTACCTTCTAATATCGCCTACAAATAGCCAGAGAATGCCCAGGTTTTTTTACTAAAGGGAAATCGTCACAAGTTATTATATACGACTAACCAAATGCTTGCGAATCACAATATTATTCTTACTAAAACAGCAGAAACGCTATTGGTGTCCGGAGCTCGAACTCATGATATAGTGATCAGCAAAATACTGCTGTTAACACACATTGTGGCGAAAAAGACGATTAATAAAGCACAATCTATATTGTCACACTCGCTGGTTCTCATGTTGCTCGCGCGTTTTCTTTATGAGTCAGAATCCCGGCTCACAGCAACCCCGGTTTCCGTTCCCATTTCGTATACACTTCGACCTGGTTTGCGTGTGCGTCCGACGTATACTGTAAGGGGTTTTTCACGTGCCATCCCTCGTTCGTTTGACGGATTTCTTTGAGCAGTGGCTCGTCCAGTCCCTCGCGCTCTCCACAATGTGTCAACAATGGCCTCTGACTTTATTCTACGACAATGTAGAGATATTTTTCCGAATGTTGAAATAATCGCGCCCCTAAACTCATTATCCATCCCATCTTCCCCGCCACCCCTCGCTCGTTTGTCTGATCCAGTTGAGCGATGGCTCATCCGGTCTCCCATGTTGTCCCCGATATGCTCGCTGTAAGCTTTTGGACATACCTAGCCGTCGCGTTGAGGTATTCCGGTGAGATTTGAAGTACCCGCACTTCCGGCTGGGTAAACCACTACAATCTGCCTACAGCATGTTGTATTTCAGAAAGGTTTGAACTGACTCGGAGTGATTAAAACCTGTAATTTTGAATTTCAATGAGATTACTTTTAAGGAGACCGTTTGCAGTTTTGTTTACGGTTCTTTCTATAGCTCGCGAAATAAGTGCCCAATAATGAGGATTTAACTCATTTTACTAGGCTGTCACATCAAAATGTGTGGTGCGAAAGTAACTGTCAACTGCTGTCTAGTTTTCCTCACAAGATATTGGAAGCGTAAGGTTACGGAGGGCTCACTTAATCGTAAATAAGGAAACTGGCTGAGGGTTTCTGTTTTCCATGAACCACTTTGTCTGTTTTCGATGTACGGAAGTAAAGTCCGAACGGTCTGTTGAATGGCGTTGTGCAACCTTCCAGAGTAATTCGAAATGTATTTTAATTTGTTTTATGTGAAAATTCTGCACACCACTTAACCATTTCGGACACGTAGCGTGGTCGTTTTAATTAATTCATTCTTTTCTTTCTTTCCTGTTGGTCGCATACTCAAAGTCATTGGCTGGGTATATATATATATATATAAGAACCTGAAAACGAGAACAGCAATTAATCTTGACGCATTCTAACCAAATTAGAGTCATTTTCAGCGGCTCAGCCAGAGCCCCACGTCATCGTTTGAAAATCAAGTCTTCTGTACAAGGGAGTTAGTTGCTAAGTGTTATTATGTCTTCAAATCCCGAACCGGTTGACATCCACATAAGTTACGTTGATCAAATTGTAGTGATCACTTCGCGGCGTTCAGAAGCTAATGAGCTAGTTGGTCAGATTGTCGTAAATTTCGTCTGATTTTACCAGCTTGTGTCAGGTTTTATTGTTGTTCTCTTTATATAATAACCGGCAAGGATAAGTGAAAAGGTAGCATTTCGTAACGGTCGTAATTTGTTGGGTTAACGAAATGGTTGATTCTCTTCATACAATCCTTGAGCGACACAACCCTTATATTTAGTACCAAGGATATTGTCCAACCGATAAGCAGTTACACTTTTTATGGGTATACGTGCCTATCCCCCTTCTCCTTCACTGACATCTATCGAAAGTCCACTTTCTGGTTTGCTGTAATGTAGCCGAGTGTTTCAACGAAATAACCACTTTCCGTGATGTAGCCTTGGTTGCATCTGCTTGTTTTTGTCATTCACACACCCAACACTATTCACCCAAACTTAACAGGAGAGGCAGTTGCAGTGCTAATCTCAAGAGGCGACTACCAATCACATAAGAACCCCAGGTATAGGATCAGCGTAATACTGAATATCATAAATACATAATCAATATCATGTGTCCCATCGACTATGTGGACTGATGTTTAGGCATGGTGATAGCATGCGGTCATTCTTTCTGTTCGAAGGAAACCAACCGAGACTTGTACCGGAATACAAAATGTGCAACCATGTACGGATGTTGTTGCATTACGTAGTAAGCACCTTTAATTGGATCATTCTAAATCAAATTAGTTTCCAGCCATTCTGTGTTCCTATTCATAATCTCCATTGGTTGGCTAAATCACTAGTCGCAACGTTACTGTCATAACGCGTTTATTGTTGTCTCATTTCTTAATCGATTTCTTAACAGATTTATTTTACAACGCTTGTTGTTGTTCGTTCTGGAACAGCACTTAAGAGAAGTGGCATACGAGGGTGAAGTTGCCAGCATGTGGTGAGTATTGATCTCATCAGCGTTTCTCTACAACTACCGGAAATTTCATGTAGTGCACGGCATTGTAAGTACACGTAGATAATATTTCCAAACTAAAACAATTGCTTCACTTTGAACACAACCTATAATCGATTACAGTCCTTGTATATCCTTCGGTCAACTCACTTCGTAATGAAATACTAGGACTTTGGTTTCGAATTTTCAAAACTCATAAGTAGTGCCTATCCTTGTCCGAGCCAGAATTAGGGCTCTGACCTTTATGCTTGAGAGACTAGCATGGTAACCACAACGTCAATAACCTCACAGTGGGCGTGACCACTCAGTCAAGTGAGCTGACCAAAAGGCTTGTCTGAATACGAGGACTGTGATCGGATGTGAGTGGCGTTCGGTTGGAAATAAATCAGATTCCCAAATTTAATTGAAACGATTATTTTGAAATTATCAATGTTGGTCAGCCTCATTCTGAAGGCATGTGCACTGAACTTGACGACGCTTGACTATCTAACATGTAGTGTTCACTTTCCCAACTCTTCACGGCATAATTGATGTTTATTTTAATATTAGTGATTACTCACTTACAACAAAACTCGACAATGGGCCTGGACATTTACTCTGAACAAACTTCGGGAACAGACTCTCGGTATTGATAACATGAGCGTACATTTATGACATGCCCCAGCACTGACGGTCCAGATTTTCTGATTTGCACTGTGATTGCTCTACAACTGCTTAGTACCCTTATCGGATGAACTCGGTTCACTCGTGCAAACGAAAAACTTGTCAGTTTCTCTGTTGCTCAAACCAAGTCAGTGGTAACACAACTGAGTCTATTCTAACACACGACTGGATTGTAGAGATTATGAGGGCAATTCGGGCGGTGAACCTCCAGGACATTAGGAGCAGCAGAAGAGCTTCGCAAAATTTCGAGATTGCATACTGATCAAAGTTAATGGTGAAATCCTTTTGCTTACCCAACTATGTAGGCCGTTTCTTACTTCATCTACCAATCAACTGGTTATTTTGGTTGTGTTCCTGTATGTGCATCATACTTAGCTGGGCGGTTGATAATCGGACGAATTCACGGGTTTGAAGGAAAATGCTCAGTAGTTGGCAGATTTACATGTAAACATTGGCTATCTTCGTGGTATTCGGCTGAGACCAAGTGCTTTTTATCTTTCGACTCCTTCAATAACCTCTGTGTTTTTACAAATCAGGAGGGAGTTTTCTCAGTAAATCGTCGAGCACTTGAGCGGGTTAGAAAATTGAAAACGGATTCCTTAATTTATAAACATTTCTTGTCATGATAAACCGTAATGCTTATTGGTACGTTATCGCCAAACATATTTGGGGTCTGTAGATCTCTTTTGGTGGAGGTAACAGTTTGTGCGGTTCACATGCATGAATGTAACCGCTGTTTTGTTGGGTTACTCGTGAATTTAGGACAATTATTACAGCAGGTCAGTGAAATCCACATGAACCTGCAGATAGTTTCTTATGTTCATTCCCAACTCGTTTGTTTGGCTTAGGTCCATTAGATTGGGTGAAAAGCCAGGCTGACAATTTGTAGTCAATACACTTCACACTCTGTCCTCATCACAATGGCACAAGCTGCCTGGCTGAACTTTATTCTGTTGGGTTGTTTACGCTCCCCATCAATCAAACCGGCTTATGAGACCGACCTTAATGGAGGCATGCATTATGATCCCTTAATGTGTAGCTTTATCACCATTGCTGAATTTGAATTAAGCTTCTACTTATGCGTTTGTAAATAATCCGCCGCAAAGAAATGCGATCAACGTTGTTCTCTTAGGTCAGCCTGATTGGTCGGCTAGATTAACGAACTGCAAAAGCCGGTTTGATTGAGTTGGTCTCAACCAGCTAGCTCGTGTTAGTAAGATGAGAGCTGCATGCTCAGCTTAATAGTTTCATGATATGTTCATCAAAAAGCAAGGTTCCCTTTCTTGGTCTATGTCCAGATTGTTAAAACGGAAAATATTTTCTCACCTAGGAGAATCACTTTTAACAAGCACACATAACTTGCATAGCCTCTCGAGAGGGAATGCTAAAGAGTTCAACCTTTATAATCGTCATTTCCTTCTCTGATGATATTTCTTTGGTTGTCAAAGTATGGAGAAATACAAATTGTGTGCCTGCATAGTCTTCATTTCCTTCGTCAATTTCATTGCTATATGAATCTTGAACACTATTTTATGTTGACGAGCCCTGGATGATTACATTCTGCGCCGTTGCCAGTTTTCTGGTTCATCGCCCACGATTTTTCTCGTACAAATTCATAGCTAATTCCCTCCATTTTGCTTCCCGATTTCCACCTCCTCTTCAGGCATTCTCTGAAATTTAGCGTCAACGGACTGCTGATTGAAGTTTCTGGGTTCAGTGGAAAATTTTTCGTAAGTTTTTCCCAATTCTTACTCCAGCTGGTATAACCTACCATACCGGGGCTCTTATTCAGTAATGTTGAACCATAAAATGCCAAATTTATTCCCGTTTCCGCCGTTTTTGAAGATTACACTCATATTTCAACTGATGTTCAGGAAATTCTAATTAATAGCATCCTGCCAAATCCACCGAAAATTGAGGTCATGTGTGATTAAACAAATCCAGCTTTTGACAAGCAGCTGCCAGGTTGCTTGGCTGTTGCTGTTTTACTGTTGTTACAGGCATTGGTGCAAAACAGTGAGAATGAGCTAGGTCTAAAAAGAGTGCTTCATATGATTGACGAAACCCGCTTCGGATTAGCCTGTCACAGTGTCCGAAGCCAAAGGAGGCCCACGCCTAACAATCACCATAAGCGGCTTGCTGTGCACTACTTGTAGTTCCATTCAAACACCACTCATCCGGTGTAAACCCAAAGGAATAAGACCAAAAAATTTGTGACTGAGACTTTTGTATCAAGCCGGCCACTGCTGGTTAGTCAGATGATAGACGAGGACAAAACTGAAATCCCTATTTCTGATAATATGATCCAAAGTGAGAAGAAAAGTATTGAAAATGTAATGCAACAGGTGGTTCAGTATTGGATTACATGTCAGTGCCCTCTAGACAGGGTTTCCAGGAACAACACAAATCAAGGTTGGGCTGGAAGAGTAGAGACAAAACATTCAACATGCAGGACAAAAGCAAGGCTGAAGGAAAGAAGAGATAGCAGGCCATAAAAACCCAAGTTTATGACAAGAGGAGCGAATGAGTTGTGAAACGGTGTTGGTCACTGGTCGATGCAAATAAGAAGGAATAAATATAACTGATATAACCTGATCAACCCTAACGGTGTACTATAGGTAGTTTGATGACCTTCTAATCCGAGGTGGCCAGCACAATCGCGACAACACATCACAACGCTCTATAACCAACTGGCGACGATCTAGGACACCAATGGTTTCCCCTGTGTACCGCCCATTTACATTCTCAGTCACGTAATAATTACTCATTGTGGAATCTTGTTTCTCCAGACCGTGCGGTACAGCGCAAAGTCTTCCAACATCTAAAATCAATGCTACAGCGCGAAAGACTTATCTTGACAACCATTGGAAAGGCGCTACTTTCCGGAACGACATCGAAAGCTAAGCTTGTGGCAAAAAGGAAATCTCAGTTCACTGAGTTTCTATAGGTTATTTCACAGACAAGGTGCGTCAGTAAAAAGAATCACAATTGGTGCAGACTCTTTGGATCTCCTACTGGTTAGCTCGGTTCCGCTTGGAGCTCGTTCGTTTCAACGCACACAAAACTCGTTTACTCTGGTGCCCGCCATTACAAAATCCGATGCTAAGGCAACGTGTTGTCCTGATTGGCCACCGTTCGGACATGCCAGTCTCCTCGCGTTGTTGACACTGGTTCACCGTAGCCTTCTGTGAATCGCCGGTTACCTTCGTACCGACGCTTTTGCCCAGTACTGTCCCTGTGCCATAATATCCGCTTTTGATGATCCGGATTTTGCTCACGTGATTTCACCTGCTCGTAAAACAGCCGCTTTGAATTACGGACGTCGTCCATCCGACGGGCGTGATTGTTGTAGTCGTGTCAAGGACGCCTGCATGCCACGCACTTGTGTCAAATCTCAAGCTACGTTCTGATTGGTCACATCCTCATCGGCCAACGTCTCATTCGTCCGCGCACTTAGGGGTGACGCTACCACTTGTATGTGTCAGAATGTGGCACGCGCTTCTCTGAGTCACGTGTTCCTTCTGTCGTTGTTATTGCATGTTAGGCTTGATGTTGGCTGCACGCGAGTGGGACCACAATAGTGGCATAGCCAACGAAGCTGACTGAGCATCGGAGTGGCGTCTATTCCGTCCATGTCCGGCCGCCATAGTACCTCCGTTTTCCGAAAAATCCGGCCACCGAACGCCCAAGATGCGGTTTAGGCACTGCAACCGGAATCGGCTGAGATTGCGCAGGTTCCGCTGATACAGGTTTCACGGTAACAATGAGCAGTAAACAAGCATCTAAGTGGCCGCCTTCAGTCTGTGGTTCTTCCGTTCACATCTTTCAAGACTTCCGAAAGAAGCACCAGCCTTTACCACGTGAGCTGGTAACTCGCGGTCCACGGACAGACCTGTGGTGAAAGAAGTGTGCACAGCTTTCGAGAACACTCTGTCAATGCGAATTTAAGGAGCAGGCGTAGGATCACCACATTCGCCTGAAGAAGGCTGAAAGAAAGAAAACGCCTTATCTGTGCTGATATCCAATTCAAACTCGGATGCCGCAATCGAAAACGCTGTGACCGGTCGCTGTAGTCCGTATCCACTGCGTGCGTACAGTGTGTTGTCATCCGCGAACAGGAGCATGCGCACCGTTAAGGTTTGTAGCCGGACTGGGGCGCTTAATAGGCGTCCATCCGTCCGGTACCCAACTTCAACGCTCTCATCCGCCAACTTCTCAATAGCAACTGTTGGCATGGCAGTCACATATAAACAAGGTAGGGTTGGGGCTAGGGCACTATCCTGCTTCAAGCCAGTGACAATGTCAACAACATCAGAGTTCGAACCACACGATTGTACCTTCACCCTTAAGCCCACATGCAACACATTAACCAAATTGACGGACTTACCTAAAAATCCAAGCACCGTCTACAAAGTCTCGCGGTTCACAGAATCACTCCTGGACAAAGTCCACGAAAGGCGTATCCAGAGGTAGGTTGCATTCCCGGTGTTTCCGAATCTGTCGAGTAGCAAACCCCAGGTGGATCGTACTACGACGTTCCCGAAATCCACACTGCTTCTAAAGAACATTGATCTCAAAAACGTCGGTCTTCTTTCGGTTCGGAAGGTTTCTTGTGAGCACCTTGCCTGCAAAGCTCAGCAAGCTGATGTTCCAAAAACTGTGGGAGCATTGCTTGCTACTTTTACCTTGACACAAAGGTACGATAAAGGCATCCTCGAAATACTATGGCATTATTTTCTGCTCCAGGAATAAGTGAACTGACTGGATCAGAACGCCATTATTCAATGTTTTACATGACAATCTATCTTTGTTTGCAACCTTTCCATTGGGCAGTTGTCTAGTCGCTCTCTCCGCCTTTGACAAAGCCGAGGCAAGAGCAATTGATGATTTGATGGCTTGATTGGGCAGGCTGTTCACGGTCACCCAGTCAGGTTAGTTAAGCTTCCAAAATGTTCGCGCCAAACTTCCGTGGTATCCTTTGGCTGGGAGCACGATAGGCCGGTGTCCGCGTCGGTTTGTGCTTCGGTAGACTGGACGAATGGTCTTGAAGTCGCCTTAAGCGAATCGTAAAGTCGTTTTTGTTGTCGGCAATCGGCATAGCCCTGGATCCGCTTACCTTGTTTCCTTCACCATTCGTCCTTGAATCCTCAAATACCTTCGGCCAGTTAACGATGAGTACTCTGAAATGTCGCTCTCATCTCTTCATTGTCATTGTGGAAGCGACAAACGCCTCATTCTCCTCTCGTACAAAGCTAGAGATAGACGCCCCGTTGTCATCGCACAAGTTCGGACACTTCTGGCGTCCGATACTGGTCATCTCGATGGCTGCTGCTATAATCTCTACTGCAAGCTGTTGCCACTTACTCTCAGCGGCAATTGATACGAGAGTGCCTTTTAGACGAACAGCAACTGCACGTTTAAACGCAGTTCTTCATTCGTTTAACATCCAACTACTGCTGCTGTCCCGATGATTTGCAATAAACTGGCTTACATACATGGGTGAACAAACTGGTGCTGACCAGTGTATGATCGGTGCTATATATTCAATCCTGAGCATCACTCGCGTGATACGCACTCCACGAATGTCATGCTGCCCCACAACCAAGTAATCAAGCAAATGATGATGATCGCTTCGTGGATGAGTCCACGTTTTGATGTTGCTCGCACCTAGTTGAAATCGAGTGTTTGTGACAACCAGCTCGTGAGTAGCTTGCAGATGAAGCAGACGATCATTCTTCTCGTTGACTGAGCCACCACGGTAAGGTTCGAGGACTCCCGGTCAGGCTACCGAGTTGCCCTCTACTCGGGCGTTCAAGTCGCCCAGGACAAACATCCGGTCTTTCACAGACGCCGTCCGGATTATGGCGGATAGCTGATCACAGAACTCGTTATTTGTATCATTAATATGACGCATTTTTGAACGACGAGCACTAACCAATGTGACACACTTAAATTGACTGTGTCGCAGGCACATGGACGGGATTCCAGGACTGATACTATGAGGTTTGCCTATCTTTAGAGTACTGATGAGATCAGCGACCGCGAAACAGACACCACGTCCTCGAGGACCATTTTTCCGGTCACCTACTTGGCAGAAGGTGTCCCCATTACCTGCTTCTCAGAGCTCACCTTGGTCTGTAAGCCTTGTCTCACTCAAGGCTTGTACGTCGACGCCATAGCGGCTTACTTCTCTGGCAATCAGTTTGGTTCGACTTCCTGGCCGTCTTGCGGTGCTGTAGCTATCTAGCAGCGCGCGCACATTCTCTGTCTAAACAAAGTGCGTCTTGCATCACCGGGAATGTCCTTGGTTGGAAGCCGTGTTACTGAGACTTGTACGAGCACTTTCTACCCTAAGATTCGTATTGAAGTGATCATTATGGGTGAAGGCTAGTTTGGAATTAGCATATTTTCGCTTGTCCATCTTGCGGCAGTCAGCAAATAGGACGACTCAGTTTATCTCGCGACGGCCGATGCAGCACGGTATTTGGTTTATGTTATATATTCACGGTTTATATGGGTTTGGGGCACCCAGATCTGAACAAGGTAGTAAATAGGGCCTTCAATCAAAGCCTCCAGCAGTAACAGACACACACACACACACGCAATAGCGCCAACCACCACCAAAAATCAAGTTGTACTAGCTACGCTTAGCCTCGCAAATCACACACCTATAAGGTCAACAAGCTCACATGAGATCAAAAGCAATGCAGAAACAAATAAGCCACAAAAACAGAAAGGCGGACCAGGCAAGAAGAAACTTTAAGCAGAACCCACACACTGGTACTATCCATAGCGAGCGCATCCGCTTTTAGTCTGGCTGCTCCTCTTGGGTCAATCTGATATGGTTGAACTTGCAAGTGCCGACGTCCTATTTGGCATAGTCTGCCAGATCAAAACAGCACAGCCTGACTACCACGCTAAAGTGGTAGAAATGGATAATACGGATTAGCTAGCATACATGGCATGTCACTTTAGCTAATTTTTAACGCAAACAATTCATCATATCCTGCTCTTGCAAAGCAGTTGAACTAATTCACAGAACAGATTGGGTGTAATTTAACAGCGCATAATTTGCGTGAACACATCCAGAGTGTATTTGCTGAAAAAGCATTCAAACTTTTACGGGAACCTATTATCGATAGAAGGTATCTCTACCGATACAAATATACTGTTGAAAAAGAGCCAGTCATTTGTATGACAATAACCAAAATACGGTCGAAATATTGGCTCATCAAAAACGGAAACCAAATAGCTGGTTTACCACTACACCTATAATACTTAGTTTCTTTATGATGGAAACTTATAATGACAGAGATATGGGAGGTAAAATGTACACACATAGGCCATTGGAAGGGTTGATGTTGAGCCAGAGTTTCGCATTGTGAATCTTGAATTGTGGATGCAAAATTCGTTGATTTTGCGCGTTGCTGACTTTACCCCCGAGGTTTGTTGCTGAACCCGAACTCTGTGGTCTAGAATCTCTAGCTTGTCGTTCTTGTTTTGCCAACTTCACTCCCAGAACTGTGCCTAACTCTGCTTACTATGAATGCGCTTCCGTGTTGTTTCGTTTTTAGTTCCAACCACATCGCTTTTAATCATGCTTCGGAGATGTAAACGTCGTCTGAGTATTACACGCGGCCCCAACTAACTGATTACCTATTTAGGCACGTAGGTTTACTGTTCGTCTCGGACAAAGAATGAAGCGATGTGTGGTCTCTTACAGACGATTAACACAAAAATCGATCTTTCCTGTTCCACGGTTCATAATAGAGTAAACAGTCATCGAACTTAACTTACGACCAGCAGGTGTTCGCAACTGCCGTCTCTCATACTAAGTATTCACTTCGCCGAAGTATTCTGTTCCTGTGATATTTGAAATAAAGGTCAACTTTCTGAGCCGCTTCCAGCCATTGCTTCAAACTCTCTTTTCACATTTCGAAAGTTCACTGAACAAGTTTCCTCATGCCATCTGATGTCTGAGCTTGCCACGATTCCGACGCCAAACAACTGTCTGTAACCCGGTACTTCACTTTTGTTCACCCACAGCTGTTCTATTCAACTTTGTTACGTCTTATTTTGGAGAAACTACCAATCTTATCTGATGCTCAGTTCAACATGTACAAGGACTCTGTGAAGCAAACTCTGTTCAGTTTACTTGCAGATCCATCGTCGGTTAGTCGGTGAGTTCCTTCGCTGCTGAGTAGGTTTCCTGGTGATTCCGAACACTCAAACTCTTGCGTCCGTTCGTGGCTCTGAATCAGTGATTTCCCTCTTCGAGATGTTTCTCCAACTTTTGAGCTGGACGTTTCTGTTATTGAAGCTTTCGAATAGCAGCATACATTTTTACGATTATCTATTTCGTCCCGTGGTACAGTGTATGTATCTTGTTGGTAAAAATCATCCTATTAGGGCTCAGCTTCCACCTGGTAAAATACAGCGAGCACTTTCGAATGCTCGGGTTAAATAGAGGTCCAGAGAACTGATCACCGCTCACACAGTATGTCTCGTATAGATTTGAAGAAGATTACTAGTAAAGCATACTGCGCCTTGTACACGGATGATTCGTTAGTCTGTTGTTTGCCACACGCAGCAAGCTGGAATGCCATAAGAATGGCGGAAGTACGGAGCGTAATGGGGAGAGCGGAATGACTGATCGTTCAGTCAACTACGACACTTTTTCACCGATACCACCTTGGCTGTTTACGGCTGAAACTGGTATCATTCTAATTGCCATTACAAAGCGTTTTCACAAATCCTGGCACAGAAACGATTTGATAGCTGTGTGTAGAAAAGAAGATAGTCATGTGTTTTCGCCCGGTAATTTTATGTCCTTCTCCATAACTTCAAATCTACCTGGATGTTTTCATCCTTCTTCATTCTTCAACTCTCTGTGTTGCTTTCCTGTTAATTTCAAGATATTGTGTTAAGATGCACCTTATTCTTCATACGGTCAGTTTAAACTCTTGTCATTACCGTCTTTCGAAAACTAGTTTGCTGTCATAACCATTCTTACTTCGCGGTGATTTCTATATTCTTGCTTGTTACATACTGCGAGAAGTGGTTTTACGTTTCTTCAAAAGTAATGATTTTGGCTGGGGTTCTTTCTGACACAGTTTTCAAGACTCAGACATGAGCAGAGGGTTGTTTCTTGTTAGACCTGCAATCTTTTAAGGTAGTTTAAAAAGCTGCCAGTTCTTCCATTACTCATACACACTTTCCTCTGTGCAGATAAGTGGGTCTACAGTTATTGCCAGTTTTGAGGGTTATTTTGTCTGTTTGCTATACTCCAACTCCGGGATTTGCCGTGTGAAGGACGGAACAATCAGTCATTGTTCTACTACTAATTTACGTTAAATTTGTGTGCATGAAGCACCTTATAAAAGTCAGCTGCACTCAGTTTGAAACCGGTCTGCTCACTGTCTGCTTCTAAAATTACGAATGTTCCGCGAATATCGAAACGTGGCCGTTTGTGCAGTTCCAAGCTGGTCACGATATTTTGGGAGGCAAATTCACTGGACTGCTCTGCTACTACTGCACATATATCAGTCGTTTGTGAGCACTATATTATTGAGTCATTGGTGGCAACCACAAATATTATCTGTACCATTTCGTTTTTATTTTAAGGTTATATAATCTTCACTGATGTAGGATGAGTGGTAACATCTGGTTGCAACGAAACCATCAACACCACCATCACCCAATATGAATGTGATTTTACAGAGCCAAACCGGCAGAAACTGCAACGTAGGATGAGTCGTTTGGTTTATAGACGACTTATTCTGGGTCCCGCTGTAACGGCTTTATCCAACTCTATTGGTGGTGAACTAATAGGGGCGCACAAGCCCATGACCGCAACCCAACCCATTGTGAACACAGTGTTGAGATTTCGGTTAGTATGGTTTAACAGTTGATAGTGCTACGGTTACGTTTGGTCTTTCACTGTGACTTGTTACTTACTAGTGTTAACTGATTGCGAAAGTGCGCCAGCAGTGTGCTTGATAGGCTGTTTTCATCAACCGAACAACACTTCATGGTTTTGTGCTAATGTACACTCTTGTGTTGGTTGTCCTCCGTGCATTACAGCGAAAACATTTGTTGTTGCGTTAATCAGCAAAATTGTGGGAATACCCAAATATGCTGCTGTCAGATTATCAATTGATCAAGATAGTGAGTCGTAGTGACCTTGACAACAGTGTTTGAGCCAATGAGATAAACATATACGCAAGTCAGTGGTAGGAGGTATTGCACGGCACGTATTCACATGCCGCATTATGGTCACGTGAGTGAGTGATGTAAGTTAGAGCATACTCAACCTTATTTATAGTGCCTTTTTGCACACTTTTTCCACAGTAAGTTAAACAGATCAACCATTTCTGATAGACTGAATGCACCACAACAAAATATGTATACACTTGAGTACAGTTTTCATTGCCTGAAGTTCCCAGTCACTGGTAGGCTTCAGTTTATGATCAGCATTAACAGTTTTGAAAATAACATGTCAAGGGTTGTTTACCACACTGGACAAACAATTGTGAAACCATCATACACATGCTTTAATTCTGCTTTTGCTCTGTGTATTTTTGGCTAAAAAACCAGATTGAAACCGCATCTCAAAATAGTGTGTTACGAAGCATCCCAACTTGAAGGTTTACTTGCTATGTTCTGCAATATAATCTACTCATATTAACTGCTGACCTTGCAGTCATGGCTTTCTAGTTAATTTTTTTCAGGAACATACTTCTTCGTACATAAATTCCTACCTTCGTTTTGTTTTTAAAGGTTCGTTTGTGGCTACTTGTTGCAAAAAGATTCCTATCGCATAGAACAGTTGACACAATGTCTACAGAATTTGTCGACAGCAGACGTGTTCGCCTTCAAGCAACACATCTTTATGAAGCTTCATATCAACGCCTACGTGTACGGGAATGTTACTGAGAAGGTTGGTTGTATACGCTAGATATACTTGGGAAACTTCTAATTTTCTCTGCTGGTTGTATTAACTGCATCCGCTTCCATAATTCCGGCTAAGTTGCATATGAATAGCCAGTTCATGCATACGTACCCTGCGTCCTGGCATGGAAGACTGCCAGTCAGCCGAACCCTATATTAGTTTTCTGAAATATTGGACCTCATGAGTCCCGTCGTATCAAAACGTCTGTTTCTTCTGTCACGGTGTTGAGGTCACATTTGCAGTCCTACAGACTTCAGACCGCACGACGGTGTGGCTGCCATCCGTATGGAATTAGTTACACATTTTTATTTTTAGGTGTATATGTGAATTTTTGTGAGTGAAATAAACTCTGTTGAGTAGTTGGTTGATACGAATGTCTGTTGGGAATATCTAACATGATTGGGAAGTTCTGACCGTTACAATGTGGACACCGTTGATCTTTGATGAAACCATTCACAATAGTTCCAAACTTTCAGTTTTCGCACTTTAAAACAAGATGTCAATTTCAGTTCACCTCACTTCCTATCCTCACTTCCTGTCCTCACTTCCTGTCGTCAATTCGAACAGGAATGTTTGTAATTTTGAGATCAACAATACGATTGCTATTCAGTCCAGGCATAACTAAATCATCATGTTTGAGCCCTCGGTCACAATCTCGTATGGAGTATGACCAGTTCGTCGAAAAATGTCAGGGAATTAGCGCCTCATCTGTTGATTTACATCAAATATCTCGCAATTTTGCTGATCCTGGCAGTATATACTGTTTTATATTTTGTTATAGATGTCAAGCCGTCGATTTGTTACAAGTGATTATTTTATCTGATCGTTTTAACAACTGCAAGGAGTAGCTGTTGGTTTGTGCATTATATAATAAACTGACGTCAGCAAATTTCTGACTTGATCTGTTTAAAATATGTTGGCTGTAAGTAATGTGTCTTTTTGTATGAGAGGTATTCCTCGTAATAACGCAGTCATGAAGAACCACCTTGAAAAAGCCGTTTCTTGTAGAATTCTTATCTAAACACAGTGCGTATTATGAAAAATACTGGAGATGACAAGTTCCAATTAGGTTAGTGACGCACTCCTCTCTACGTATTGGCTTTTACCCACTAATTTAACACATGAATGCCAGATTTTCACAGCTTCTGCCAATAACTATTCCGTCGTCGGTAACTTCTCTGTAATCAGGAAAGAATGTTAAAAGGACTCACTCCGCGTTAGAATTTCGAGTGCCGTATGAATTTGTTCTTCATTTTTCCATTGACCGTTTTCCCAATACGATGCGTTTGAAGCATGTATGTTGGAAACTTTGCTATGCCTCCACACTAGCGAATCAGTTGCACTCGTCGTCAATTCGTAGAGGCAATATTCCTTGTTGCCGGCGCAACATGTTGCTCATTAATGTTAGACATTACCGAGACTACCACAGTATACTTCAGAAGATAAATATCCAAGGTTAACATTTGCCCGTATCATGCCTTAAAGTGGGTTGGACATGGTTGTCTTATCTTTGCATTTGATCACAAAGCTGCCCAACAACCTTACATTGTACTTCCGATAAATCATTCACACCTTAATGTTCAAATTGATCAGAATTCCCAAATTAACAAGAATGCCTAAGTCTGTTAAGATGCCGTGCGGTTTGCCAAAATGCCGGTGTCTGAGCATTATATGAAAACAATTCATACGTCAATAATTGTTGAAAATATATCATGTTTGACCGGTATTATATAGAAAGACAGCGAAATTTACAACGCTGTAGATTTCGAGGGGCTGACAACTTTTTCGTCAAGCTATAAGCTATCTCAATGTGAATGGATCCCACGTAAAACCGTTTTTAGCTCGGTTTAAAAATTTGTGATCGACCTAACCGACTGTCACTGAAGTCTTAGGAAAATCAAAATACCTTTGTCAAATATCAGCGATTTCGCACGGTAGTGTTGCTTCCTTGTAAATTTATCCGAAAGGAATTCGGCCAATAATCACGTTAGCTTATCTAACACCACTGAATCCAAATTGTTGTTGGGTTTTAGTTAGAATCCTACATGGTGCTTACACTGTTCTCATCCACTTTGGTATGATTTTTTTATCGCAAAAAACGTTTGCTTCACGAAGTTGTTCACTGCTAGTCACCTGATACAAGGTATGTGGAATTACACAACAACGAAAGCGGACAGTGCTGCATGACTGCCTTGTCTCTACATCCGTTATTAGTAGTGCAGCGTAGGTCTCTTTGGTTACAGGTCTTTCACATTAATCACCTTAGCTTCTAGTCTTCCTGCATTTGAGGACGGTCTTTTGTTTTGCCCTGTGCATTGTTCTTCTTGATTCAGGTTATGCTACTAATTAAGGTAGCTGTGAAGCATGCAGCATCCCTCTTCTCATCCGAGGTTCCCTGATGTCTTACTATTTGTTGTCAAATTCTCAATAACTGATATGGTATTGATCCTCCAATCGGAGATTGTCATTCAGCTTGCACTACCGAGATATTGTGTCACTCTGCCACATCTCTACTATTTACTCGTTTTTTCTCACCATTCCGGTTCCTTTTTCGGAAAGTATCACATACAGACTTTTCAGCTTGTCCAGAAGTTCTCTTGAGTTCAAGCCACTTGCAATCTCTTTCTATCTCCGGGACTGAATATTGTGGTCCAGTCAAACCGCCAAACTGTTGATTGCCCCCTGCAACTGTCTGTAAGGCTGTCAGCATTCGCTTAACCGGCCTTCCCTCAGCGAGTATTCTTTCGGCGGATTACTCCGGCGTAGCCATATTAAAATTTCTTGGCCCAATGAAAGCCAGGGGGTTCCACCATCTATAAACTAAAATGAAATTTTCTTTATGCATCCCCGAATAGCCGCTTGGTGTCCAAATAAATTCAGCAGTACTGAATCTTCCTAATCGTTTCCCTCAGCTGACAACCACTGTCCGTTTGTCCGATTGCTACGCTTGGTGAACCCATCCACCCGGCAATGATATGTTGTCATTTATACGCGCTCGACTCAGTTGCTATGTATACACATGAAATTATTCGCTCTCAAAACTTGGTGCTGTATCCACCGTGATAGCTTTTGATACGTCACAGTTCTTACGACTACCTTCACGAACATATCTCCCACTGTTGATGCTTCCTGGTCTGGTCCGTCAATCTCTTCAATCCAACGGGTGAGTGGCACTGCTGTGACTAGAACGTACCCGTTAGTACAGGCCTTAAACGGAAAGTGGGCCCATGATGTCTGTCGATTAACGTCCCATGACTCTGAATACAGGTGTTCGCTGTAAAAGCTTCTGGTCTATCTGGCTGTCACCTCTGAGGCACTGGCATTGTTAGAAGTCAAGTATGTAAGCTGCTACCTTCCATTTACTCCTTGGCAAGTTTGCTGGTTAGTTCTATGACTCGTGCACTCAAATACACGCAGTGCGCGCCACTTCACAACTTGTCTTAAGCTTCCTCATATATTTAAGAATGACCACCACACGAATGTGCGATTCGTCAAATTGCGAAGTTACTACTCTCTGTACTGTTGGGGCAAACTCTCCTCCACTAGGAGGTGACCGTCCTCAGTTCTTCCTTATTAGTAACCTTGAAATTTTTGTCGCTCTTGCGTGAGCGTTTATCACTTTCTGTAGGAAACCCCGATGATTCCGTGAACACACCACAATCTGAGTGTCTTCTTCCTCCATCATACTACGAACGCAAGCAGTCACTTTGGAAAGTTCTTCCACCTGTTGCCGACAAGTATGGTCGACTCACAGTTGTTAGCCTCAGGCAAGTCAGTAATCGTGACAGCCTATTTCTATATGCAAAATACTTATCAGGCTAGTTTGCCTCTCTTGTTCTTGTCAGTCGTGATCTACTCGAGAGATTTGTTTCCCGTCTATATTTCTCTATACAAGTCGATTGTTAACCATGTCTCTTCCCCGGTTGAATACTTTCGCTCCGCTAGCGGGCAGATGTAGTCGAAAGCTCCATTGTCATCTCTAGAGCGCACCTTTCTTGTCGCGTTCATGTGAATGCTTTCTGAGTACCGCCGACCTGTTAAAATTTCCTGTCCTTTCCAAAGTGCTTGTAAGCTGTTGACGATAGGGAGTTGGAACTTCCTACTGACCGACTGTAATACACCGATTTACTCAGAATCTTCCTTAACATGCGATTGGAATTGGAGACCAAAGACCTACTAATTCTCTATTTCTTCTGACGTCGGCCTGACTCTACTACGGGTAACATTGTATTCCAATAATAACTGATGGCCGTCCGAGTTGTTATTCATTTCATCAGCGCAGAAAGAAGACATATGTTGCGATATTTTAACATTTCGTTTACTCTCATCAGTCGCAAACATAAAACATGCAAGTTATATATGACAGACAACTAGANTGAGCTCTAATCAGCATGGCTTCGCTAAAGGCCAGTAGCTTCGGGTTCTGCTGACGTAACAATATTTTGAAAGAGTTAAGTGGGACCACCTGGTGACCTGTTATCATGATGTGTCTGGCAATCGATGACGTAGGGCTTCGAGTAACCGACCCATCGGTTTCCAGTTGTCATGCCCTGTTTTAACCAGTCTGGGAGGTGTTCGGCCACACGCTGAGATAGCCGTCGGTCTGTTCTGCCTATGTAAACGTCACCGCAGCTGCAAGTGAACTGATAGACAACGTGATAAGCGATAATCCGAAGTTCGGATTTCTGACTTCGTGTTAATATATGCTGTATGTGTGCGGCTTCTCTTTATCATGTGTACTTATGTACGACAATATTATTTCCACCCAGCACTTCGGTATTCACTCATCTCACTAGTGGCAGCATGAGGCTGAACGCCACTTGTTGGGGTTGGCACTGCTTCTCGGCAACTATGAATGCTGTTTTTCTCACGATCCCTACTTGCACTATCCGAAGTGCACGTCTACCACTGTCAGCTATGCCAGCAGCCGATGTGAGTGGTAGAGCTGTGCACTGTGTTACTCCCCTTCTCTCTTGGAAACCGCATCTAATGCAATACTTCCTAGCAGATTTCATCACCACGAACACGCGCTAGTTATACAGGCTTTTGGTTTCTTTTATATTGCCTTCCTCCAACATGTTTTAATAATGAAGTCAAAAATTTGTGGCCTCGTGTTGGGATCTGAAACTGATGCGCGCTCACTTAATCTTGTGGACTGCCTGGTCAAAGCGGACCAGCAGTAGATGTTTCAAGTTTCTGTGGGCCGCAAACCAACCAATTTTTATCGGTATCTCAATTTCAACTTGTCACGCCCAGCCGGTTTGAAGAGAACAGCTATCCGATCACTCGTCAATAAAGCCAATAAGACTTTCACCACGGAACTCCCCAAAATCAACAGAGGTTTCTCGCACCAGAGAAATAGTTGCCCTTAATCAATATCCGCACACAATTATTGAGAACACTAAGAAGACATGAACGACCAGAACTTTCAAGTCTACCTGCTAATACCATTTCGTGAACGAACATCTGGATAATTCGCTCAACAGAATCACCTGCAGTTCACATGATTAAATTGTCATGCGTCTACTCCACTCATTACTAATTCGGGTGTTCGTCAGAGTGGAATTCTTCCGCCATTTTTTCTTCCCTATATGAGTCTCATGTCCGTTTTTTTATGAAAAAGTATGCTGACGACATCCTCCAACCCATGAAATATCACGTGTTTAACTTACGTGGTGCTTTGAACCGACTGGAGATGCGCCCTAAGGACCCAGTTTCTATGGACTACCAGACGAAGTGTGTTCACGAAATCAGGTACGGTGACTGCAATACCAGTTACATAGAAGAGAAAAACAGACAACTGAAAATACGTGTCGCTGAACACAGGAGGCACACGAGTTTTCTTTCATAGAGGCACAACAATTTCAGGTGGTGAGAGAGGATTTGTCTAACGCGCTGTATGCACCTCCAGATAATCACAATGTAGGTTTTGATCACGCTCAATCGATTCACAATGGTGTCTTCCCATGTGGAGCAGTGCTGCGCTGAAGTTCTCACCATTTACATATGAACCGTCTGTGTTGACCACACTAATAACAAATCCCTGTCTGTAGTGTGGTGCGAATGGATAAACAACACCAGACACAGACGCGTATTTTCTACATCAGTCTCTCCTTTACTTAATGGGCGGGGAATTTGACCAGTCAGTTCAGATGAAGCCCAGATTGACCAAGTCACGGTAAACCCCGTGTAACTTCTTTTCCTTTGTTTCGTGTGATTTCGATCACAACACTGCTGAAGAAGGCCACCAACAGTAGTTAAAAGGGGGTGTAATACAACTTATTCATAATGCTGTGTTATTTTAGTCCACTTTCCAATGTTTTAGGAATGCTTTTTCACTGCCTGTATAAAACGAATAAGTATTTTGCGTTATCTTTGTAGCTAAAGTACACCAATTGTGTGTACATCTTATGTTAATCGTCTACAGAACTCTACAAGTCATGGTCGTTTGTAAGTAACTCAGCGTATTCCGTGATAGTGGACTGGGTTAAGGGAGTTGTGCAAATAAGGCTTTCGACCGTTCGCATTTAGCTGACGTCACTTCTTTGCCGTATCATGAATGTCAGGAAACCACACACCGTTAGCAGCTTCTTGAACCTTAGATTTATCACATCACCTATCATATTCAGAAAATCAGCTCCAAAATCCCGTGCTTATACTTTGTAGCTACAGTGAACAGGTGTTTTTACAGGTTAGCTGTTACCACATACTCCACATTCTTTCACACTTTTTACTTATAAGTTATGACCCTAAACCCTTCTAATAATTTTCAACATCACTATCCTGCTTTGTATTCCTCCAAAATAAATTTGGTGGAATGGTCGCTACCGTATCGATCAAGAATTGTTTTTTACCCGCCAAATTCAACACACTTCTGTACTCTCCTCTCTCTTAACCGATTAGGTTATTGGCTGGTACTCTTAGAAAATGAATAGTTGTGTGATAATATTTTCAAAATTCAGCCTGTCGGGTTAGAAAATCTGTCAATCAGAGTCACTTTTCTATGACAACCTGATCAGTCTGCTTGTATCGTCTCTTGACGTTTCGCCTGATAGCCAGATCCAGCCACAAATGCCTCATTTTCACTTATGGAATGTGGCGTTGGATGGACCTTTTCGTGTTACATCCAACGTCACTTCTGCAATCCCATGCAGAAGTGACCTCAAAGCAACCAGCTTTTCGGTCAGTTCATCTCAGTGAGTCTTCTATCTTCATTCTCAAACGGCTGCGGCTGGTCTGTCTTCTCCCTTGGTTTCGTTACAGAATGCCTTGTTGTGATCTTAAACCGCTTGACGCTTGCTTGTTCTTAATTGAATCCCAGGAACTGGACCAATGCAATGTCAGTGAAAAGGTGTTGCAACGCCTTACGAAACCTAATATTTTTTGACGGTTTCTCTTTAACAGTGCACGCCGATACTCCGCAGCCAATCAACCACAAAACCAAAAGTCTGTTCACAAGAAAATGACACAAATTTACGAATATCTTCAATAGTATTTGACGAAGACACGAAGTGTCGAGAGACTGCGATCCGGTGCACGTAACTGTTTTAAAGTTGTTCAAATTGTCGGGCTTCTTGCGCCGCGGTCAATTAGTGACATGCAGCTACAAAGCAACGCCTGAGCACGGCGCTAGATAACGGTGGCATTTACGCACCAAATTCCCAATTGCGTTTGATATGCTGGTTGATGAACACCACTGGAATAGGATGAGTAGTGGGCCGAACGCTCCCGCACTGTCCTCATCATATTGTGCATACGTCTTCCTGTTGTTAACCGCATTGTAGACACAACTTTGCGTGACAATGAGTGTACCTAATGGTTACATTGTCTTTAGCCGTAGGTCAGACCTGCTAGCTGACGAGACCATACTGCGAACTAACGGGAGGCTGAGAAACGTTTTATCATGCTAAAAGTTTTCATCATTGGTGAAAAAAGCGCGTTACCTCCGGGAAGTTAGCTTTACATATTCATGTAACTTCAGAGCACGTGATACCTTGATCCAATAAGTAAACATCTGAACTACTATTCTGAAACACACTCAGTTTTCGTGAACTTCACTTTGTCAAATGCGTTTCATAGATAATGCTGAATACAGTTCGTAACAGTGATCATAATGGTGGCTGCTTACAATCAACAGCACGTACATATATGTTAACACTCCGGTGTGGATCCACATCGCGTTTGTTTTCAGCCTTTTAAACTGACTCGTCGGTATGAAGGCCGATCAGATTGAACTCACAAAAAACCCATTGCTGTCAGTTAAAGAGTATGATTAGTAGTATATATCTATGTGTGTGCCAGATGTCAATCATGCCTCTTCAGGGTACGTTGCTCTACCTACTTTATATGTGTTGCTTAGATTTGGACACTCATACTTGAACCACTTCTTCTTCTGTCATACCTACTCTTGTTTGAGCACATCCATCAAATATGGCGGAATCCAGATTGGGATCCGCGGCTTTTGTGTTATCATTCATATTTATTGTGGATCGCATAAAAGAGAGCGACTTGAAACAGTGCTGTCGCTTATCCGTTTTCTTTTATAACAGCTGCCGGAGTTTCGATTGGCTACAGCTACGAAGATGGTAATTTGAACATCTTTCTTCGTCATTAATTAACCATAGCCAATTTATAGAATTCTGCGGAATCAAGCCCGTATGCAATGAATCCTATTTTCAGGTAGCCCACCTAGTTGGGGTTACATGAACCGTCGTATTGTAGCGAGAAGGCGTCCAATAAAGCACAATTCTTATTGTCCAAATTGCCAGCGACATGCAACGCGCTCTCTCTCGTTTATGAGTCATAATTCCAACCCGCAACACCCCCCGGTTTCTGTTCTCACGTCGTGTGCACTTCTGACCGGTTTACGTGTGTGATCGACGCCTTCTATCGGGGGGTTTTCCGCTTACCATTCCTCGTCTTTGTCCGATTTTCTTGCGCGATGGCTTGCCCGGCTGCTCGTGTTGTCCGCCATCCACCCAATGTTGGCCTTGACCGTATTCCAGCATCGTGTCGAGATGTTCCTCTAAATGTTGGAAAAACCACGCCTCCGATCTGGCCGTCTGTCGTATTTCGCCTGCCCTGCCTCGCCCGTTGGTCCGATCCAGTCGAGCGATGACTCATCCGGCCGTGCACGTTGTTCTTGATGCGATCGCAGCAGGCTTTTGAACGTACCTCCCTCGCGTTGAGGTATTCGGTCGAGTTTTCGAAAACTCGCACCTCCGACCTGACAATCCACCACAGTATGGTTGCCGTTTCTATATGCAGCTACTACGAGGAACACTGCAAACGCAGCTGCTTTGGGCACCATCAAAACTAGACCATCCATTTTCTGTCCTTCATTTCTGTTTTATTTCTAAGAGAGGAATACTTTTGACGAATCCCTACTAAGCAAGTCAGGCATCAGCTTCAATTAGTGAGATATTGTGGATTGCAATGAATTTGAAATAACTTGACTATGAAAACGCCAACTGTCGATTGTTCAAGTTCTGAGTATTTGTCTTCTGTCATCTTGGTGTGGGCAAGCTGATGGTGAATCTAGCTTTTCACGTAAGCTCCTTCTCTTTCATGCCATGAAATCTGAATGGTTAACACCAAATTAAAGGTAACACTTCTGTAAGTGTAGCGGTTATAGGAGAGAGAAAGATCCTTAACTGTGGAGTCATGTTTCTGTGTTGGTTGGAACAAAAGTGTGTTGGATGGTTTAAACGTGTATAGAAAATGTGGGCGGAAATAAATAGGTGGAGACGCCAATGAGATTGTTGGCTGCAACCTTGTCGTCAACGAACACTGAAATACACCGAAACAACATTTCATCAGATATGCGCATATATCGACCTGTGGGACTGGGCGAGAATGACAATTGGGAAGCTTGAAGTGTCTTTCACGTACATGCTGATCACGTTAAATTTTAAACTCTTAACCGGTTCAGTAGTGTTCATCCGGATGAGCAGCGAGTTCCACTGTGAACGGACCCTAACTGTGAATCCGTGCTGTTTTCACAGTAAACTCAGTGTTCGAAAACCCGTCTTCAAAAATGGACCCTTTCAAATTTTCTGTGTGTTTGATGGGTGGAGACGTGGCAATTGGTGACCTGGGGTGTCTAGTATCCTTCAAATAAATACGGAGTGATGTTTGCAGTTTAGAAATAACACGTCGTTTAAACATCGGTAAACTTATTGATGATCAAAATGAACTGGTTCACTGCTGCATTTGGATTTCGACCTATAATTTTTCATCTGTTTTTCTACTCACAGGAAGCTATTGGTCTCTATCAATACACTATTGAAAAGATCGGTGCTTTGCCTTTAAAACAGCGGAAGTTTGTGAGTTTTTTTGTCGTTTCTTGTGATGTGGTTATTTCTCGACTTAATCACACACACACACATTGTACGTACTATCTCACGTCATTATAGACCCAAATGTTTCTACACAGCTGGTTAATATTCATGGAATTAAGACTAATTTCTCACAGCTTGGTTTAAATACAAAGTATACAACGTTGTAACATGTTTATGTTGTCATTTGAAAAATAATCACTTTGATGTTTTATGGCAAAATTGTCTCTCCACACCATTGTAGATATCTCAACACAATATGGAACGTGGCCTTTGTTCTTTGCCACCTTAAGTTTGTGTGTTTAGTTTGTACGGGGATTAGTATCACCCAATCACATGACAAATATTGTTAGAGCAAACTTCACATGCTCCTATGGTACGTTGCATTGTGAGACAATTTTAGCAGCAAATAGTCCGATGAGCTGGCGAAGGGCGGCATTCTGGTGCATTCTCACTTTTGAAATGTCGCAACAATTCGAATTGACGGGCTATCGAATTCTCGCTATTCTTTGGATGTGTGGTACAAAAAACGATAATTTATTTAGCTCAAAGCTCAGTAAGCACTGCAGGCTTCTTAAAAACAACGAAAAAAGGTGATAAAATTCGGTAATGACAAAGCCAGTTTTTAATAGACCTTGTGTACAACGCCAAAGAACCTCCCGATGAAAGCCTAAAATTTAACTTGGATTTCATCAAGGAAAGTGGACAAACGATACACCGAAGCAGCCAGAGAATGCAGATCACATTCTAGCTTAGGCTTCCTCAGTTTACTTTGAATTGAAATGTCTGTGTACTTCTGAAACTGGATAACTTCAGTTTAGCCCAACAATTTGATTGTTTCGACTGCTGGTAGACGATATGCGTCCGAAAAGCATTCTAATTTATGCTTACATTTGTGTATATCAGTTAACCACTCTTATCTGAGTTAATAAGTGCTATACAAAGGTATTTGGTCTCCGTGTGGTACTCAACTGGTGTTATTTTCCACTCGGTTACTCTCGATATCCCAACGAAGGAGGTTATGTAACCCGCCTAACGCAACCATAAGTCCACCTCACGTAAGTGATCACTGTCGTTCCCTTCCCAGTGTTTATACACACTTCACAATAGACACGCTCAAGGTGTGAGCACATATCAATTGACGTACCCTCAGACGCCATGCTTTGGTGTCACATTGGCGTATTGATAATCCAGTGATGGATAAATGATATTGCTGATCTCAAACTGAACCCATAAGTGAATATACGTCAGTCTCAACTCCGTCTTCTTACACAGTACACCAACTATAGCTGTTAAAAGAGTCAAAGTTTCGGCTTTTGGAGAACGGCATACAGTCACAATGGAAAGTGTTAAAGAACTTTGAAGTCTGTGAATGTTGTCAATTCCCTCCTGAGCAATATACATTTAGAACTGAACAGATATAAAGACAGACGGAAATAGGTTTAAGGTAAGTAATGTGAACAAGGAACCCTTCAACTCAACAATAAGTTATTCGAATTTGAAATCCAAGCTCGCGCTAGATTTGTGTACACTAGTCGGCAAACCTGATGGTTTACTTATTCATAGATGAAGATGCTAACCTTCCTTTAAGTAACTGATGGCTTGTATATCTTATATAATTCTAAGAAGCTGTTAACGTGCACGCCGAAGTGTAGTTCACCCCAAATTTTTCGAATGTATGAAGGTAGTACTGGCGTGTTTTTAGAACCTTCAAGTGGGCTTCGGTGTGAACGGTAGTACCAGTTACTGATGGCTCAAATGTTTTTAACAGTGAGTATGTGTGAACTGTTTTAACAATAACCATTTTTTGTCAACAAATTCATCACGCCACCTATCACACTAAAGGGACAACCGAACTTGACGTTTTTGTTAGATGATACATCAAAACGTACATTCCTTCTCATAAGACTGTGACTACTTCCTCGACTGTACGTAATCGGATGACGAGGCCTCATGTGTGAGCTGAGCTCAGTCCAGATTTTACAGAACCCACTCGTTTAGCAAGTATACACAGATGAGGGAAGAGGCGACATAGTTGCATGTAAGAATAGATTCGTCTGATCCCAACTATTTGGGACTACATGGCTGAACTGTGTTTTTCAACGCTGCATTTAGGTTCTAATGCGGACGGAAGGACGTATGTCCCAAGAACATTCTGTTGGAAGTATGTGCTATAATGATCGCAGGAAGTGGACAGAGTTTTGATTCGTCGTTTCAATATCAACCGACTGCTGGGTTACAGTGTCAAATCCGGTTTTCTATAATTTCCTCGGGTTACACAAAGAAATATGTACTTTACAGAGTTGTACGAGCAAGTTATCCGGCGAATGCTGGGTGCCTTTGCAGGTTTTTCTCTAACTGATTTCCCGCACTGGTTTCCGTTAGAAATGCGACTGATGGAGCTGATCAAAAGTGATATCTGCTTTTGTAGACTTTTTTTGAGGATAATAACTTGTGTATACTCGGTAACCAAGAGACAACCAGGAGCACAACTTATTGGTTTAAAAGACAGTTTGTTATGGTCTTCTGCCTGATGCGTCCTCTGCTTCTAACTGCATTTCAAGCACAGCTTTTAAAAGTAGTATACTGTTGGTGGTGACAAATAAGTTCACTCTCTCCACATATTAGGTTTTCTTAACTCAACTAACTGACTTATTCGTGCAAGCTTCGTTATCGGTAACCTATTTCGCCGTTTTCTCAATTGCTTCGTAAAACTTCCGAGTAGTGATGTGGTGGCGCGCTTAAAGAAAGTTAACCGTTGCTGGCCGCAAGTGTTAAAGCGCATAACTATGGTACAGTCGATAAATTGTTAATTTCCCGAAAACAAAGCCTTTGTGCACTTGGTTAACCGAAACATTTGCACACCCACTCAGTTTTGTAGAATGCACGTTGTCTTCGATTACTAAGGTTTCTCTGAGCGGCGTCAGGTCTGCTCTAGTGAGTTTCAAAACCTTTGCCTTTCTAATACGAAAATGATGCGCAGCATTCAGCGTTATTTGATCTGTTGCGATTGTTTGCAGATTATGGCATGTTGCCAGTTGGATTGCGATGTCTTCCTTATTTTGTTGTCGTTGTATATGTGCACTGACAATACTTAACCAACCAAGTAAATAGTCCAAAGTCATTTTTTTAGAAGGTTGTCTATTTGGAGGGATAGGGTAAAGACTGCAGAATTGAGCAGGAGATAGACACAGTTTCCCTCTTTAACTAACTACGCTTAAGATAGTTTGTGAGTGACTGTTGTCTTGACGCTAACAAATTGATGTAAATGAAGCAAGATTTTTTACTGCACTGACCTTCACTTCGATGTTGCTTTATCCTACAGCCTATTAAATATTCTATCGGGTTGTCACCGTGCACACTGCATATTGACTAAAGAGCAGATGACCTTGTGTCTGGGATGCCAGCAACACAATATGCTTAATAAGCTTGGGAAACACCGACGTAAACGTTTCAGTCCTAAGGTCTCGGTAACATCGAGTTCACCTTGATGGGTTCAGTCTGGGTTGCGTGTGTTAAGAATACCGATAGTTCTGTGGGACACAGATTACCATTTGTATTGAGATGAATAAACACGTACTTGTGGGCTCTGAACAGTTTGATGGGATGAAGGTCAGCTGGTACCCATAACTCGTTAGTGTTCTGCAATCTGCCTTATGAGTAAATGACACAGGCACTATTTATTCGTGTAAAATCAAAACATCAGTGGCAGTATTGATCTTGAAATAAACTGCCTGGTTTCATATTTGTTAATTAACAGCCTTTCGAAAGATAACACTGGTATTTTACACTGCTGTACGTCTGGGATGCAAGTGAACCAATTTAGGAACATAACTGTGACTTGTGTTAACAGCCAAGTATAATCTTCCTAAGATAATTAATTTTCATACAACCCCCACCGGGCTGGTCAAAAGTGACCTCTTTTTTCAATTATCCCTCTTGGAAAGCATTATAAAGGGACTAAGGTATACACCTGTGAATGTGATAATGTCGTCTTCCACACATGGTGTATTTTCAAACTCATTAGACAATCATGATTGGCTGACACAAATATCGCATAGACTGAAGGAAAACGTCGCAGACAGATTGATTGGAAATATTGAAAAGTAGTGAACTAGTTAAAGAATGTACAAAAAACAATTTATGAAAACTGTTAAAGACTGAAAGACAAGAGTATATCTAACTGTACTAATTGATTATGCTGTGTTGACTGCGTGTGTTCTTTGTGGGTATCAGTTTGAGGGATTCTGTTGCTTATTTTTGGTAAATACGTACAAAACACTTAGATCTCATGTAACCTCACTATTCCGTCCAGCATCAATAGTGGACACCGATAAAGTGTGTAGCCAACAGTAACAGGACGTTACTTGTATCCTTCCGGCATGTTGGCAGTTTTATCCCTCATAGTCTTGCCGTCGTCAGAATGGTAATTTTCTTATGACCAACCCTGTCTGCTTATCACCAGTGCCGTACTATTTCCAGGCTGCGCGGTCACGTTGCTTGAGTAGTATCTGTGTTCACATGTATCACACTTTTGTCCGTGGTGATGAATGGAACTTGGAAGTTTCGGCAAAACGTACGCAGTTAGTCGATGGAACCAATCGTGCAGTTACCACAGGACGAAAAAAATTGGTTTAAACTGTGTACACCTTAGAATATAGTCGATGTGACTTTATAGCTTAAATATGCTCAACAAGGATTGGACCACACCAGCAATCGGCCTTACGCATGTCTTGATGAACACTCATCTTTGACGTGTTCATTTCAGGTCATACCTATTGGTTGACTGTGTGAGAAAGTTACTAACTCAAAACCGATCGCACAGGTCAGTGCAAAAAAGACCTCTTATATTAGTGGCTGTCTGCTCGGTATACCCGCGAGGACTGACAACGTAGTGGAATTGTTGACGTTAATACAACGACGAGCAAGCCTCAGTTGACAGTGGATGACAGCGTACATTCGGTAACTTGTCTAATAACCCATGCCAGTGTGAGCTGTAAACAGCATGAACATGTTTTCCTACGAAAGTGTTACTTATTATTATAGTTTACTCGCACATGGTTATTCGTGAGTCTTCTAAACAGTTTTTCATTCTGTGACTCCTGCTGTGGATATCGGGAAGTCGGATACGGCGATCTATGAACCCGGATCATATCAACTACGCCTTCTCAACTCTAACCTGACGGATGTACACATGTGCGTGTCGCATGTGTTAGTACTTGGTCGAGCAGATTTGCGACATGCTGTGCTCAATGAATTATGTGCGGTAAGTAATTCATTCTTCCTAAGGAGGTGAAAGACAAACTGATGGTCCCCTAATTCAGATAGCTACAACAATCGTAAGCTGATATATGTGTTAAGTTGCCTTGTTCGTCTCGCACACTCATCACCGATAATTTCTTTCTTATTGAAACTTGCTAGACGACCAGCGTCAGGAGCCTGCAATACTTGTGTTGTAAACAATAATCCGGATAAGACCCTTTTCCCTCAAGTCATACACTTCTCGCTGACATCATAGACAATCTCATTCGGTCACTTTCAAGACTGGTAGTCTTCGAGTTTGAGTAACAAAATCAGAGAACCGATACAGTGAACCGGTAATATCGTTTCATACTTTCTTATTCATTCTGACGCATTATACAACAGTGAAACATGACAATAAAAATGGAGTCAAAACTCAAGCTTACAAAGTTACCCGCTTGTCACCGTTCAATAAGTTGTTGGCAGTGAATCCGTTTTAGTGTTTGTGTGCGCAGAATAATGGTTTAGTTAACGTTACAATCAGCGTCTTGGCGGACTTTCGTTTGGTCATCTTGTGATGACGCATCCACACAGGGATAGTGTTTCCTGATGGATGAATGAATCAGTCTCTATCAGGCACATGATGTGCTGTCTGTCCGACCTACGTAGAATTACGCTTTCAGTGTATGTGGGGTCGTGATAAGCCATTCTGAGGAGAAAAGGACAGCTACCACGGCCGAAGATGAAGCCGAAAGTTCTGTTATGCATATCTTAGCCGGGTGAAACATTAGTAACATAAAATAACATAAGGTAACTGCGCTGTTACTGTGTATGGGTAGTTAGTCTTCCCTTATGGGCCACGTCAAGAACAACATAGTTTTGTCTCTGTCACAACACATCTCCATGTCCAAATGTGTGGTTAGATCGGACATATTTTGTGGGCTCGATATTTTCAGGATGGCCTGACGTTTATTATACTTCAGTGAGTAACCAGTGCGTGTGCTGTGTGTGCTACCCGTCCACATTTTGACCACCTATGTGCCATGCTGAATCTGTGCATGCGTGTCACTCCCACCTGGCCTGACTGACCAATTAGATGATTGCCTAATGAAGGCAATACATCAGTAATGTTAAGTCCTTGATCTTGCGTTAACCTGCTTAGTCCATTTATATGAGTGACATCGGATAACGTTCTGAAACATCTTCTGCCAACCGTCCTGTTTTGCGGCCCACATGGGTTGTTTGACTGGAACGATCGAAACATAGAACAAGAATGAGCATTTGCAGATAATATATTTTTCCATTGTCACATATTTCAATCCGAATCGCCCTTTCTAGCATGCACGGTTAGATATCACAGGTTTCCTTGTTTTCTCCCGTGGTAATTTTTGCCCGCTGACTTCAGTTTTCTGTCCTACGTTACTAGTATCGATGTGGTATGACGCCCACTGCCCGACTATGATTAGAGGGAACTCCACCACTTCGACATTTCAATGGCTTGAGTCCCGACATGCCCTTCAGTTTATGAGTTGATGAAAGAAATTGGAGCAAGATAAACAGTGGATTTATGCATCGCTTGTTAAACTTTTATTGCTAGGTTTAAAACAACATTTATGATGTGGACTGTCAATTAGCGGATTAGAAAAGGTCGCTAAACACTTCGGAGGATACAAACTTTGTTTGTTGTTGGCGATGAGTCATACAAACTGGCGACAATATATACAAGATGAATATAAAGCCCTGTAATGCAAGTGGGGATCACACCGCATGGGTGGAGTAGTGATAATTTCTCATCTCGCATACTGTATCTAAAATGCAAATTCGAATGTTGCTGCTATTGACTCCTAAAGAGCCAGAAGAAAAGAGCATTAATGCATAAAAGACTTCAGAGATTAGGAAAAACCTCTGTACTAAATGCCTCAGCCATCGTCAACTGACTGTGCTGACTGCCTTACAAGACGAACCTTTTTGAGTGGCCTTCAAGAAAACAAAAGAATGAACAATGGAATCTCCAACCTTTGTCAGTGCTCGTGTGTGAAGTTGCCAAACGACCAATAGCTGGTCTCCCAAGTCTGTAAGTTGACCTTCTGAGCATCTGTAACGGATGGCAATTTAGTGCACTAATACGGTAATCATCAGTGACTTGATGGACCTTGGACACCAAAAGCGTTTCACGTGATACAACCAGCTACATCGGACTGTGACACCATTGTTCAAATTTCTTTGACGCAAAACTTGACTACGTAGATGGAACGAGCATTCTCTACAGATAAAATAAGATGATTTAACGGATTCCTGCAAAAAAAGTATGCTGCTGCAGTACTGACTAAGTTCAGTTTTCCGGTGTGAGAAAAACATATTGTGTCAGTGTATTTTTATAATCAAGCAACTTTGCCTGCATTTGTTGTCGTAATGATTGTCTACAGGTTTTATGTGTATGCACGTTGTCCACTAATACACTGAGCTCGCAGTATCTAGTGCCAATATTCCGTCGATCCGTGGACGTGTTACGCACCTGTGACGCCTACGGTAGATCGGCGAGCACCCGAAAAGAGCTGCGTTTTGTCAACCAAATCAAGGACGGACAAGAAATTTGGTTATTCTCAGAAAGCTGTCAGTGTTTCACACAACACTAATTGCTTCACACTTTTAGGAACCAGCCTTCGTGCACAGTTTAAAATACCATGCTTTTCAAACAGTCCATATCAAGTGATTTATTTTTGTGGGTTGTTTCAGCTGTTAGAATCCTATGAATTTTGAATCGTTCAGCGACCACCACTTCAACGTTGGTTTCTGTTCCAGGAGATGCGTCGCTGTTGTGTTTTGATTCGTCCATCGTCACTTTACCGTATATCAAGTTATATATATATATATATATATATATATATATATCACGTTATACCTACGTAAACGATGAAAAGAAATTGTTGTCAAGTTTGCGTGTGACATCACGTGGCATTCAAATTCAGCAATGATCAGCGGTATCTTTTTAAAGATAGTAGTATTCCGACGCAACTCTTACGAGTCAAAGTTTTTTTAAAATATATCCTCCTATACTGTGAACCGTTCTTCAACTCTTAATCTTTTATACCAATTCTTGCTCAGAATGTTCTACGAGGACCCGCAGTAATATATTTGAGGGCAAAAGAGGTGCTTCAGAATGCTTCGGGTACGCTGTCTCCGTGGACTTATGACAATGATGGGAACTCCCATGAGGCGTTGACATTCTTGACCGTGGTTCCGAGCGGTCACTTCTCGGTGGATGCAGTCAGTGGGGTGGTAGATGCGTTCTTCTACCGCTATGCTCCGTTAATCATTGCCGGCATGAGTGACAAAGAATTTCGCAACATAGTACGTTGTCATTGACTAATTGGTTCACGTTTCATGTAACACCAGCGTGGGGTTATAGTATATTCCACCGGTTTGTTTGTACACTGTGAGACAAGCTTAACCTCCGTAGTGAAAAGATTATGTATCTACTACAATATTTAAAGGGCTTATCTCACAAGAACATTGAGTAGAATCAACTGGATGGGCTGCGCTTTCTCCATAGGTAACATAATGACCTCTGTATTATTCACCTGACCGTTTGAAGGGTGGGTAAACTAGGTCATTTAAAGTCGGGTAACGGTCATAGTGTCAATTGCACGTTGAATGTCGACTACTGTAAAGAAATTGTATTCAGATTAGTGCGGCATTGGTTTGAAAAGTACAGACTTCATCTAGCATGTTAATTCTACCTTGTATTAATTTATAAAAAGACGTATACTTTGCTGTTGTCTCCTTATTCTTTTCTTCTTTGCGTGCACTTGTGTGACCAGGTTTAGGTCTTGTCTAACGTGCACGTGCGATTGTTAGAAGTGAATCGACACATATTCTGGTACAGGTGGACTGATGGCTGTGTAGTGCATGTACTTGCCCTTCATACACACATGTGTGAATAGTAATGTGCCACGGAGATATACGTGTACAACACGTGGTTAGGGTTCCGATTGGTGGAACTAGCGTGTTGGCGATTTTCAGACGGAAGGTCTTTTAACAGAGCGATTTTTTACATCCAGTAGCCTGAGATTTGGTATTAAAATGGTTTTCGCACTCCGTTGTGTAACTTCATGAGTGTACATATCCGCCAGCCTAATTTCTGTTTCATTCCTTACGACATTCCATTATTTGTTACGTTATTCTTCTCTTCACATTAGTGCCCAGCTAACCACAATAGTTCTACAGCTTGATCCCCGGTCCTAGTAGTGAGTAACGAAATAACACCTGTTATACTGTGCCATGTCAAAGGCAGAAATGTCACTCACTCACTCAGTCAAACAGCATCTATGTTCACTAGATCTATCAACAAAGCAAATTATCCAGAATGATGAAGAAAGCGGCCTAATCAACTGAAATTCGTACGGCCAAAAAATCACCATTCTGCAAGCCACAAATTTGTAGTACGTCATCAGGAACCTCTGTACGATCAGCCTTGTTGATTCGGTACTTGAGTAGTGATTGCAACAAACCAATATGTTTTCATATGTATTGTGTTGTAATTAGCCCGATGATCAAACACAGAAAACAAGTCTTGTTCGCTACATTGTCGTTTTTATGACTTCAGTGGGTATTTTCGAACGAAACCAATATGTCACTTGGTGGCTTGAATATCCTCTCGGTTTCAGTTGGTTGTCTGTTGTGTTTTATCAGTATACTCAACGTCAATCACCATAACACACAAGACTTGGTAGGGGCGACTCGTGTTTAAGTGAACCCACTTGTGTCATACTGTCACCAACGTATGTACGACAGGAAGCTTTGATAAATCCGTATGTGCATAAGGTTCTTTGGTTATCAAGTGAGCTGATATGTTCGCATGATTAGTTGATCCACGCGAATTCACACGGTTATAAAAGGCTTCGCATACACCATGCTCAAGGTACAGAAACCTCTTTCATCTTGAATTGCTTCCAACGGAATGCAAAACTCGCCCAAATTATGACAGGAGAGCATTCCTCAGTGACATCTTGCAGAATCTCACGGCTTCCAGTCACTGTTCAATCGATTGTGCCGCCCAACTGATTGACTCGTCGTGATGGGTTCGATTGTGGTGACATTGGTACCACTTATTGATTTGTCACCCCATACCGGTTTCTCACGCTGTCCGAACTTAATCATCAACCACTCAGCACAATTTTCTCTCGTAACACTTATTAACTGCCTCACAGTTAACAAAAACCACTCTATTGTTCTACACAGGTTACAAATTTGGTAAACTCTGGAAAGATGTCTTAGGCACCTGGAGTGCACTTACTTCAAACAGCTTGCTCGTTCAGTGGAAAATTTGCCATCAGGGGCCGTCAACAAAGATATTTAAACATCTATCCGAGTAGGTTCATTTACTGCAGCAGCTGAAATAGACAGATGACGCTACAATGACAGTGTAACGAGGAAACGGGCTACCGCATTACCGCTACTCGGTTACCTGACGCGTTGGTGTAAATCAGCCCAGAACGTTATCCATAATCGGCCTTGATATATTTTAAACGGTGCGCTAGACTCCAGTTTCCCTCTTGTCACGGCCGGGGTTGAAACTACGATTGCGCTTTAATCACGCAGACGTGTTCATCAGTGCTTCAGTTACCTGACGTGAGGTCAACATACTTTTGTTGTAGTCATCTACTGATTTTACTGAACGGGCAGTACGAACTCAGAATCGCATTTCAAATTTTATTGTCCCCAGGTGTACTGACTATAGACCGGTACAAACAGTATGCTATAGCAACACAGATGGTTAAGCATAAATATCAAAATATGAAATGTCAAAGCGAAGTTAGAGCAGTGGTTGAACTAAATACCGACCAACCTTTAAAATGTTAGTGTTTTGCTTTCGTTAAGGGAATAACGTGTCTAATGAATACAGTTCCAGTGAAACATGAGTGTACTGAATTATCTGACACCTTTAATGGATAGATGTGTGGTAACAACAGAATGAATTTCATAGTACGGATCAGAGAGAAGTTCGTTGACGAGGTGATCATTAGAATTAAGTTTACTGCAATTGGTCAAAGGGAGTCCGCTTGACATCTGGAGATAATTGAGTGAGTGACGCAAATCAACAGCACTTAGTGCCAGGAATCTTGTGCCATTAAAGAGACCAAAAATCCCTGACATTTCGTTGACTTTAAAATTATACGCTAGCCTCAAGACTAATCGCGCATCTCTTCTAATCTACCTTACAGTTTTGTGGCGTGGTCGAACTTGGTGTAATCACAAAGATCACTATCCTAAGCTTAATGCTTTACATAGTCACTAGTGATTACTAAGTACATTTTATACATAGTACAAACGGAATGGAAGTTAATGGAATTTTGCTGGTTTGCTTTGTATTTTTGGGGACATAAATAACAACCGTATTAATACTTGCTTTCTCGGCCTGCTAAATTGCTTACCTCGTCTGTGAAAGATAGAAGTTTGTCTTTCCACTGGTTATCATTGATCTTTCTTCCAATCCCATTTTCAGATTGATTGATGAGGTTGAGATCAACCTAAAGTAATAAACTTTTCTGAGTGCCTTGCTAAGTTTTTTTTATAGATTCGTTGCTTGACCAGTGAATGTCATTATTTTGTTTGTCCATTTGCAGATTGAGGACATGATCTCGATGGAACGAAGAAGTGATACTAACATTTGGACTGAATATGATCGTAATCGTCAAGAAATTTTGTTTAACGAGACACCCCTGTTTGCACGCAGAGAACACAAGGTAGTTTAGTCTGGCTTCGAAAGAATAGCTCTTGCAAAAAATGTTTACCATTAGATCTATGGTGAAATATGACTAGAATGTGAAAACAAGATGTAATTGAATCTATGTATGTGACCGTTGAAAATTTCACGACTTTTTACTTGGTTGCATTGTTCACTTATTAGACCTATGCAAACAGTTTCAAATTGCCCAGTAATTAAGAACCACAAAATAACTGAAAGTCTATGGGGTACACAATTTCACTTATCAGGACAAGCACAAATCCATCAGATGATTCCGTTGGCCGCCCAAAGTGGGTTTTCATTCCCATGCTGATGAGATCTCAACCAAGTTCATCCCAGTGTCCAGCACATGTTTCTGATCAGTTCACCGACGATGATTTAGTCTAGGCTGTTTGTTAACTTTTACTGCTAAATGCCATTCCGTACGACGGACATAGTTTGCCCGTTAAACGCACCGATAGTAGTTATCCAGCTTAGATTGATGACAGTGGTGACTCATATCTTGAAAATGGAAATGACCAAACAGGCGATCCAGTTGAGTTCACTTCTGTCATCAACCGACAGGCGCATGCAAGTTTTCTCTATTTCACCGAAGTTGCAGGTACCGGGAAGTACAAGCCATTCGAGTGTCTGGTGACTGTTTGTGACCGAATTATGTTTGTTTTGAAATGCCCAAGCATTAACCCGTTTTACTGTTTTATATTCGATTACGTTGATATGGTGAGTTATTCGAAGTGGTTCGTGTGCATTACATACATGATTGTACAACTCATTTAGGTAGCATGTGATTTTTGACCGACGCACTGAACACTTAACGTACGTACCGAGTACGCTGTCTAGCCACCCAGAATCGATATGCTCGTTATCTGAAGCGATTGCCACTCGTCCGGACGCGATTAAAAGGTGGACCACAAAAACAGCGCGTTGACTACCGTACTCAGACTGGAAATTCGCACCCTGGCTAGTAAAATAGACGAAGTTCCCATAATATTCCATAAGATACGCTGAATGGTTTGACCGGTCACCGCTTGACTTCACACCGTTGGTTTTTGGTTTCAGTTATTAACACTGACCATTTTGATTATACAAATTACGTGTTGTAAGGACAAGACCGACTGTCCTAGGTTTTTCAGTGTTATGTTACAGCACCTCCAGCACGTATACAAGGTTCACTAAAACGCCTAGTGAAGAGTGATTGAGCTGATTTCAAAATCATCAGGTTTGATGAGGGCTGGCCCACAGCCCAATATGGAAGGTCTGCTAACAATATCGCCGTGAACATACCAAAGTTCGGCGCTATCGAGATAATTTAGGCTTGTCTTGTGCGACAACTTTGGATGCATTCTTGATACAACTGCTGGCGACAGTAGAAGATAGCAGTCCGTCTTTGTAAGTGTCTCTTCAGTACTGTTCCTGCCATCGGGGTAGAGTCAGCTCGACAAATAACGCTGTATACACTTCACGCCTCTCCGTAAGCCCAGCGTGGACGGCATTATTTTGTAAGCTTAGCAGACAATTAACTTCTCAATCATTCCTACGTATGTTTTGATGGATGCGTTAATACAAATCCTGAGGTACGATTAGTTGATTTCCCTTATACACAGGATTCGAAGCGAAGTGGTACAGTGTAGTTAGTGTGATCGATCACACCATACCACTCATGAGTGACGAAGCAAAGACACACATTTAGATAATGAAGCTGCCGAGGAAAAGTACTAGAAGGAACACTGAAGTGTACTCAGACATGAAAGAGGCTGGTTGGAAAGTCTATCTGAATGCGAAGACTGCGATCAAATATGAATGATGTTCAACCTGAAAATGAACACACGGTTGACAGCCACAAAGTCTCGTGATGATTGTCACTTACAAATGAGTGTCGTTGTTTGAATGGGTGTTTAAGTGCACAACCCTTGTGCTAAACTTCTCAACAAACGACCGTTGTACCATTCGCACTTTTGTCTCACAAGAAAGTAGGTTCTACTTTGCCTAGTACAGTTTTCGTTGTGCGGACCTGAAATTTTGATCGTTATGTGCCTACTTTTCAGATAAAAGTATTAAAGGAAGTCACGCAAGAAGAGTTATTGGAATTCTACGTGTCGGAGTACGTAGATCAAGCTTGTGTGAAAAGTCTAATTATTCAAGTAAGTATGGGTGATACCTTTCTCAAAGTATTATCGTTTGAAAAAGAGAGTTCCACCTCACATTTATACCAACATAACGTTGCTGATGGCACCTGGTCTCCAGATTGGCACGTCATGTTTACCAGATTTAAATGAGACATCCACACGCATGCTATTGTCTACGGTGCAGCGTGAGCTGCTTATGACACAGCCTTTACCCTCTGTAAAGTCAAAAATCAACACGAGGGAGAACATCGTCATTGTGGACTCCGCTTGTCGGTGTCCACCATGGCGGCCATGACCTGTCAGACCTCAAATATGCACACCATTATCAACGCTACAGATGACAATTTGGTTAAATCAACGCGTGTTCCCGTTGCTTTTGAGAATACATCGTCAGTATTATTGTAAGTTGACCGATTAGTTTTAATAAGATAGATAATAATGATAGACCAGCAGAAAACATCAGGATTATAATAGGAAATGATCGTTTGCTTAAATTAGATTTCTGTTCTCGTAGGTGCGATAGGGTTCTTGTATAATCTCAATTGTTCAGTGTTCATACCCTAATCTGTTCATTTTTGTTAGATGGTCTGAATAAGACGGCACCCTTCATTTGTTTCCTAGTGGTAAGCTCATCAGCGGTCTAACAGTGCACGTGTAGATGCTTCAGCTCATCGAGCGCGCCTTCTGAGAAAGTCATTCATTATAAACTTCATCAAGGACGAAGGTCGCACCCAGGACAATTACGCATAACTTCATATCTCGCACACGGACCGTAACTATAAAGATGATAACTGAATCAGAAGCGCCCTTCAGGTCGTAAGCATAATGCGGTCACCGTCATTTGCTCCACCAATTCACAGTATGGAATTGTGATTAATGTGTTCTCTACTCCATTGTGATCCGAATCCTCGTTGTTCCAATCCGTCTCACTGAATTTCCGAATGTGGGTCATGCTTGCTCCACTAGAATGGTTTAAAATGCTTATTTGGGCATAACTTGACTGATTGCTGTTGAATGATTGTTAGTTTTACTCATTGATGATGCTTGTCCTTGAATTCAAAGCCTCCACAGAACCTGTAGGCAAGTGGCAATTCGATTGATTAGAATGTGTAAAACCTGAAGTAGTAGACGCATTGAAATGTACTAGGTCAAATGTACCTACTGTGCCCCATTTGCCAACTAGTACCTAGTGGAACCATGTTTCATCATTATCAAGCAGCTATAAATCAATATTCCGCGATTATCTGCCGTACAACCATTAAGAAAAGATCATGTTGTAGTCGAGAACAGGAGGGAAGGAAGAGGGTCTAACTACCATTAACCATGGTGTCTCTATTGTGGACTGATCTGTTCGCTTTCTGGGTCTGGGCAAGAGACGAGGAAGGCCTGAGGCGGGATGGTAACCGGTGGAATTTGCCGGCACACTGTTACTATGGTTAACTACATCTGTTGCCCAGCCTGCAGAGTAAAGCCTAGAAACAAGGGGCCGAGAGGGACCTGCAAATTAAATTTGACAGGACAGTGGGAGAGAGGTCGGTAGTAGCATGTTTTTGCTTACCCACCCTGTTGTACGCAGAAGATAGGACGACCGGCTTTGGCTGCTGGACGGCCGATGTGGTACGGAATAAATAGTGGTGTGAGTAGTCTTCATTATTGTGAGTTGACATTTTGCCGGGACGTCCAGATCTAGTCAGGAGAATTTCGTTCCCAATTAACAGTTAACAGATTGTCTTTTGTAAGAATACTCACGGTGAATCTGACTTAATGTGGAGCCGCGTTAACCGACGCCAATATATCTAGTATACGTGAGAACCGTTTGAAAAATAATTCGTTTCGCGGATCCAGACAAGTGATATTTCCCAACACTCGGCAAGGCGACAAAACAGTTTGACAGTTGCTCACAAGCAAAGATGGTTGAACGTTAGAATATGTTCATTTGATTTCGTCCATTGCGAGGTTAGTGGCACAGTGGTCAGCGAGGTAGCTTCATGAATGACTGGTTAATGTTGAACTTCTGACCCGAGTTCTGTCAAGAGCAGAACTAAATTCGGTGTCATTTCAAAGTGGGCTAACTAAAATGTCTATGGGAAGGCGACAACTGTTTCCCCTTAACGGTGATGTTCAATTTGAATTGTACAATGGCTGATCACGGTCAGTGACTGAAGGTTACCAGACTGGCCGGCTGACTGTGCGACAAATGACCAAAAAACCTGTTGTAGTCATACACGGTTGGTGACATCTTTCTCCGATTGATTTGTCACAGTGTCCGAAGACAAAGGACGCCTGTACATAACACTGTCCACAGATGGCTTGTGCTACATCATTTTAGATGCCATGTATACCACGCTTTTGGTGGAGGCCCGGGGGAATGAAACCGGGAAGCGTGTAGTTGGGGGCCATTAATTTCTAGCTGATCAATTCTGGTTAGCCGGGAAAAGGTTGGAGAGACTAAAATGACAAGATAGGCATAAAACGTACTGAAGATTTAGAACAAGAAACTGATTTAATAAATGGATATATATTATTGTGTTCCAGATGGGATGCGGGACATAAGAAGAATTTTATGGTAGCATACAGCTCACCAATAAAGCTGAAGCAAGGTATGGGTAAAGGCAGTCATGACCCACGTTTCTGATAAAGGGAGCGGGTTACTCACCAACCGATAGCGATTGTTGGCTGACACGACGGATGTGTAGTAGATAGAACGTAGTTCACCAGTTTGTTAACTTACTCTGAAGTGTCCAACTTAATTGTCTCTTATCCTATTTCGAATAGATTGATTCCAGAACAGATGGCCATGTTGAGAACACTTTACGCAGACAAGTTAGCGTAACTCGACCCCAGCAAATTCCAGTATCTGCAGACAGTCCACAAATGCGCGAAAAATCCTGTAACGATCTTCCGATCTCATTGGTATCTTCCCTACTTCTTTACGATTCCAAGATGGCAAAAAAACGATTCAACCCGAAGTACTGGAAAGACGACGATCTCCACATTCGTTTCGGTCGACCCACAATGATCAAAGATGTGGAATCGTTCCGAAACGAACTCAAGTTTGAACCAGGGAAAGCTGTGTAAAACGAGGGTACATGTAGGAGCTGGAATTAGATTTCTTTGTTACACAAACTTGTTTTCAGAGGTGATTTATGACAAAGTTTCACACTGTTGGTCCCTGATTTCATAATATACAATTCACCTTGAAGACGGCCTTCACTTGCCTTGCATAGAAGCTCTATTTTCATCAGTATTGTGAGTTTATCATTTGGACGAATGAGCGTGTAAAATACCTTAAACTTCCTGGTAAGAAAGGCCCACCCTTCAAGGTTAGATAACATGCACGTTCTTCCCATCACTGTTGGCTGTTACACTTTTGGTTATTCTGTTTCCTTTTGTAATGGATCGCATCTCGTTCCCTGCTTCTGCTTAGTGTGTGATCCGCCATCGAGTTACTCTCTTCCATGATGTGTCTCTATATCAAACGTGTATTTTATGGTCGGCCACGTTAGCTAATTTAAATGTGGTTGTGTCGCTGAATAACCGTGATGCCACAGTAAATCACGCTGCATCAAGAGTTGGCGATCTATTGGCATGTTGTTGGAAGGCAAGTTAGGAATTCTCCTCAACCACTGTTTGAATACTGGTAGAGTACCATCTTGCAACCGGAATCTTGGGCTATGAAGGTGGAGGCAAGATAGGAAGAAACAGTAGAAAGCAGATGATCAATACATATTGCTGTAGTTTATAACGAAGTCCTTTACAACAGCTGGAGCGCTGTCTACACTCAATCCAACAGCGACCAGAGAAATTCACAAGGTAAGCAAACGCAACAGAGGTTACTTGTGAGTTATGCAAGGCTCTGTTTGACCTCTACGGTAACCATCCAGACTGAAGTGACCTTCTACGAACATGGCGAGACAATGGTTATCAATCTAGATCACAGGTGACTGAACCTATCACGGTGCTATTTGGGGTAAACGTTAAACGGAATTGGTGATTCATAATTAGTGTGATTGTTGAGATATGTGAAATGCTGTACAGCATCATGTCTGTCAAACGCCTGGCGACATCAGTGATGTGGTCCGGCGACATGTCAAGCGTTGTCGCGATCGCAAATCGGGGATGGCATGAACGTAGCAGGGAAAGAATGGAGGTTATACCACACAACGAAGCAGTGACTGAATGTTATAAACTGCTTTACACAAGAAAATAATTGATGACTGGAAGGAATGATCTCCCCTTGCTTAAACATATGCGGTTTTTGAGGGTGAACTTGTTTCCTACTTAGAACTCAACCTTTTCTCATAGACCCTTTTGGTGTTCGTCGGTGTGCTGAAGGTATCAATATCCACATTTTCTATGTGGTGAAAGCAAATCGGAGGCGCTATCATAATAGACTTAAACCTTCATGTAATCCGACAAGTAGCCTCATTCATCTCCATGTCCTCTGGAATCTTACTATGTGATCAGTAGTTTTCCACTACCTATATAAGTCACGTTGAATAAAACCAGATGAGGCAGTTCGGTAATTTCATTGTCTTCGTGTGTACCATGCAACCAGAAGAGCAGACAGCGATTGTGTCCATAATTACATTACACAACACACAGCGGTACTAGAATAACCAAGAGGGACAAGGCTTGACAGAGTTGCGTTTAAGTGCAACTGTCCTCGTTGCTCGTCTGACTGTCCGTTGATTCAGGGTCCTCGTGCACAACGTTAACGAAGCGGTCTGAAAAGTGAACGAAGCAACCGTGTACAATCACCACCTCAAATTCAATCTGTGCGCGCTAACTAGTTTCGATCGCGCCTTAGATGTGCTTTTAAACCAAAAGGTGTTATCTTACTATTTTCACCGTGAATGCAGTAAGACAAATATGCTCCAGCGCTTTTATCGAACAGATTTCGTTCACACCCCTATTCTCCGGAAAAAAATGACCACAGATTTGCTGATATCGATCATCGTGCGTTCTGGTGATACGACTGGAAGTAAACTTCTCTATATAAAAGCGATTCCTCAGCTGTCTTTCTCACATTAAAGCTTCAGAGAGCATGGTAGATAACTTTCCTAATCGAAACCCTAATGCCCCGGTTCGAAAATACGCACGTTCTATCTCTTAGTGTGAATTTCTGTGCAGCGGAGTATACAGGATGGTGTGTGAATTCTGGTCTGTAAATTTCTCACTACTACCACTGTCTAACAGTTGGCAGACATAGACCACGACATCATTTCGTGTGATGCAGCGCTAGACCGTGAAATCGTGGCGATCGCTAGTAGGTAACATTATCCTGTGCCATTTTGCCATGGGAATTACACACAGACCCAGCTGATCAACATAAAATGTGTGGAAAACATTTTGGTAGTGGATAAGTTTGAACCGGTCTCGCACTCGCTGCCGAATCTCACATTAATTCCAACATGTATTATGTGGCCCTTTAGACTGCAATGGCCGTGTGATGAATCATTCTTGATCGTTTGTTTCTTAGCGTGACTTTCTGCATGTCCTACCTCCGCTGATACTCACACGCTGATCATAGAAGAATGAAATCATAAACTCACGTTATGACTGTCATTTGTTTCACCCGGTCCTCGTACAGCTGTTTTGTGGAAGTTGACGGGGAAAATGTTGGAGGAAAATTGTAATAAATTCTGTTGACGTGTAAAGAAACGCATTCGTAAACTCCAATCTTCTTGCCATAACCAGTACTGGATTGGTCGGCCATGCTGCTGTCGACCACGTGGAACCTCATCATTTTTGACAAAAACAATTGCTGCAGGCTCCTCATAAATTAAAGCGTGCTGCTAAAATGAAAGGTCAAAGTCCGTGTTCGATCAAAACAAAGGGTCCCAAGTCAAAATTTATACAGTGCATTCTAACGGCTATGCACCTTTGAAGGTCAAATACGTGATCCTAGATGGAGATAAATATTAAATTACAGTGGCACATTCTTTTACATGTTGCACATTAAGAATGCTCATGAAATTTTCCAATCTCTAATCTTAAAATTCTTGCACGCATACAGTCCGAACTGCCTAGTCCGAAACACACATTCTAACTGATCACCAATACCACTGGTATGTGTAGAAGGTGTTGAACTTGTGTGGAATCTGGTGAACCATAGTGGTCTATCAAAAAGATTGAGAAAGGTATGTTCTATTAATGACCGATGTTTAGCATTGTGAATGAAGATTAGTGACACGAACAACGGTAACACATGTAAACAACAGTCGCCCTGAAGAAGTGGACACTTGTCATGGCGCATAAACGAAAGTGTTACAAGACTGGACGAGATAACTGCAACGTTGCATCGTTGCTCCGCCTAGAAGTAAACTGGTGACCGCTGATTCAAACCGAGTATAGTAGTCGAATGTTCATCACCCTGTGTACTTACTCAGTCGACGCGTCAGCAAGTTCGACCTGGCACTGTACTCGCAACCCAGTGCTTAACTCTCATTCGGTCTGTTCCGTATCAAGTGGCCACAATAGGCATCCGAACCGCATTCCGATGTGTGCTGGTCAAAAAAATGAAAATATTGAAACAACTGAAAAGGGGTTCCGGCACAGCAATAGACCATCCCCGTGTTTACGGGGAGTTGCTTTGTCTGATCAAATATCGGTCTGTGATTCCAGGCTATTCGTCCACAGGGTATCCATCCAGGTTTACTGCGCCGACAATAACTTGTTCATCAGAATTCTTTGCATGTGAACTAATCGTGCTTGATCAATCATACCAGTTGTATGATATTGTGATCAGCAGCGTCTTAAAAGTTGACTTATTAGCCCAAGAATGATTTCATTTAGCGTCCGACATCTGTGACATTACGAAATTTGCACTCAACGTGAGCACAACACGCAGAAAAGGATACTGCAGAAAAACGGCTACTGATTTGGTTGCGGTAAATATGTGCTGGTGGACCGGTTTTGCTTGATGCGTTGGGCCTTTATAAGCAATGTAAAGGCATTCTTGGTAACAATTCATCGGTTAGCACCCATTAAATGCCATGATATTTTACTGCCGCTTATTTTGTAAAGCACGCTACAGGACCAAACTGAAATTCACTCGTGAATAAAGTAGGTATTTTTAGTATGCACCGGACACAACAGAATACAGATAAGTTGTGGAACATCAGTGATCAGAAACAGCCGTCCAAAATTAAGGAATCTGAACACCTAAAGAACCATGGTGGAGAACCAAATCGACCGGACTGAGCTAACACATCAACTTATTCCATGCCTTCATGGCGGTCCACAAAAAAGTCATCCAGTATGACCTATCGCAGGTACGTCTGAGTAGCCCTAACATAGGACGGCGCACAAACAGGTCACTCCTTGTAGTCAGCTTAACACGTTTGCTTTTGTGAGAGGAGCAAGTGGCAGTAACCGCCAAATGTATTTCTTAGGAATGTCCCGCTTGTTCATTACAGTCTAATTGGTAGAAACCATCACGCACGTGTGATACCACCGAAGTCACAAACGTCTGATTCTGTGTACCAACATCTACAACAGAGAAGCCACTCTTTTGTCTTTTGCGTCGTACCCGCTGGTACAGTGGCTTCGGCTGTCATTGTTCCTAGCGATGTCTCACGAAATAACTGCAAATGCATGGCGAAGAGGAAGAAAAAACCGAGCTTTATACGACAAATCTGTAGATGCGAGCTCGCTTGTGACTGAAAAACTGCTCTGTGCAAAGTGTTCCAAAACAGCGGGATTGGTGGTCGCGAGCTCCGAAATCTGGTATAGGGCACTTATCAACATCGCTCTGGAGGACGGTCAAAATTCTCATAGACCGTGATTACGTCATCACCTGGCTGACTTGCTGTTCCTTCTAACCGTCAAAACTATAATGGACAGTGCGTGGTATGACAGATGCTCCGTTGATATGGTGTGTTTGTAGACAAACCAGCGAGGACTTTGCATTTTCCCCACCTAATTGGAAAAACTGTATAGTCTCCGAACGCGCGAAGACGAATAGCCGCGTTAATCACAATGTCAGAACATTTGGACATAGATTAGTTGGCGGAGGCAAAACTGGGTGAATGTCGAGAGTGTGAAAGCATATTTCATACGAATTGGGCAGGTCTATGATTGATGGGGCAAAAGTGAATCCACGCACGCATTGTAAACTCGGCCTCCAGTTGATAGGTAGATGCCTTTTCGACGCTATAAATGACGTAGGTTCACGAATTCATCATGCGCCTGCGCTAACCCCGTGGATATCCCGTCAGCAATAATACAAACTGACGAGGTGAGACTAACCAAATAGGTGAGGTGATCCACAGTCCTCAGTAGCTTGCCTGCGATAACAAAGGCAGTCACTGCTGCCCTAGTATTGCAACAACGCTTTAAACCTTAGGGACACAAAGCGCATATTACACAGAGAAGCTACATAACAGTGTGGTCTGTATGCTGTCTGCAGAAGAGGCAGGCAAATCAATTTCATCGCCTACTCCATATCAATCAGCCTGCCAACTTATGGAAGCTCCACTCCGGGATCTTTAAAACTTCTGAGTGCTCTTTCCTGCATATTGTCAGTCACAAAGAAGGAAAGAAAGAGCAGGAACGGATACCTCTGTCAAACACTACGACGTGGAGAAGGCACGATCAATCATAGACTGTGTGTCATTCGACAGTCAAAGGATATCACGCCGGTTGATTGAGAAAGGGACTACGGATGCTCACACGCCTGACACAAAGGATGGATCTTATTGATACGGCTGCGACCATGTCGAAATCCTACCTGTTCATATCCCGATTGAATGATTTGTGTTTCTGAAGCCGCTGCAATATGAGACCCGTAAATATATTGGATGCGATAGAGATAGGGTTAGTAACCTTATGGTCGTTACACGATGTCCTGGCACTGCCCTTGAAAATGTTATAGATTGTTGATAAGCACTAGTCATGAGATACCACTTCAGTCACCCATATGGAAAGCAGGAGTGAGATGCGTTCGAAAAACCATCCAACAACCATCTGATAATAGCCGAAAGAAGATGGTTCTGACCTACGGCTTTATCACGTCTCAATAAGTGATGTTACAAAGTGCTCAGTTCATCAGTCAAGTCATCGCAACAGAGTGTGAGTTCGCATACAGCTGTAATAACACCTTGCTGACGACCAGTGCGACACCGAATTAAGGGAAAATGGACCTGGCTGTTCTTCAACCAAAAGGTCTTCTTGATTTATTTGATGTGCTTGGAGTAGTAGACCTTACGGTTTTTACGCAGACTCTGTCAGCTTGCGTCTCAATACAAGACGATCACTGTCGTGTTCGGAGTAAGAAGAGATCATTTGAATTTTATTCATAAGTCCTAATGAGTCAGCAGAAGTTCAATCTTGCTGTATCGGGGGTGCTTCTTTGTAATGGATCAATCCCAAAAATGTTCACATAGCTGTTGAGATTGTTGCCAAATGTCCGTTTAATTCACTCCACCTTTGGGCAAGTTAACTAACAGTGCCGTTTGCTAGGCGTTTGGTGTAATCCAGTCGCTGAACTTTCAACTGAGTTCTTTATGTTTGTGTGTAGATGATCTATAGTTAGACAATAAGGAAAGGCGGTCACGAATCACAGCGTGATCCAAGTCAGTGTGGCTATTCTAAAAGGAATGATACAGTTTCAAATAGTGCGGCTACCTATAACTGATGGCAATAAAGTGAAATGAAGTCTACGTGCCAGGTGGTCTCTACTTGACGTATTGAGGTCATGTGTGCTGAAATGCGCTACTCGCTATATAGAGTTCGTGAAATGCTCGTAACTGTAACAGCTGGTCACGTCCCGATATGAAACACGTCATTTATCCTCTCCTTCTGTAGATTAAAATGAGCAGTTTCCGCTTTTATCTCACCAACAAAAACAGTCATCCGTGTAGGTAGTCTGTACAGTAAAACCAAAGAAGGTACCGTAGGAGGGGTTTCTGACAGCATATAAACTGTTGTCTGTCGGAGCATATGCAGATATGGCAAATAAACAACGTCTTTCTGGTTTGGGTCGATAGGCTTTGACTAAAATATGAATTCTGGTTGAACACAGACGACCATTCAGTGGGATGCAATCGAGCAGGTTCTGCTCTGCATTAGAGCTCGGTACGATTCTCACTCAAACCTGAGGAAAGATTCAGGTTTGTTGTTATCACAGATTCCGAGAAAAACTGCTGAACCATATCATTATCTGTGAGCAAATTCAAACAAAGATCACTGCTACGATTCTAAAGGAGGGTTGCGGTGAAACAGTGTACATCCAGCTGCAGAATCTAGAAGGCGCTCGCCAGAACAATCTTCTGAACTAATTGTCGCAGAGTGAGGACAATAACGGCGCAAATGTTTCATGGTTTCCTTGGCTTGAAGAATGGTTACAGAGTAGTTAGTAGCGAAATGGGAACAAATGAAAACGATTGTACTGCACCGCCAGGACTAGTGCGACTACTGTTACTTCCTAACCGTTCATGCCAGAGAAAAGAATCGAGTTGATGTACCCCAGCTCGTGTCTTTGGCTCAAACGTCTGGCCCGCTCTACAACGAAATGTAAGATTTCCTTTGGGGGACCCACAAGGAGCCTATAACTTAAAGGCCAGTCTAATTTGGCAATGAGAGGCTTAATTCCCCTGGGGTAACATTGAATAAGAATCAGATATATAAGTGTACTCACTGCTGGGCACAATAAATGTATTTTAAACCACATCACAATTCGAACGATGCTAAATGCTTTTCGACCTTGCTAGGTAATATACTGGCAGTCCGGGTCAACCGCTGGATGGTTGGTGTGATCCGTTCTTTGCATGTACATTTTCTAACCCTCTTCCTTCTTGGTCAGATAAAGGCGACTTCTTACTTCCAGAAGTAGTTCTGCTGTGTGACCAAAGAAGTGGGTCTAACCAACCAAGCACTTATACGCGGGCATTATTACGACATACAACTCTGTGTGTATAACTGTTTTTCGAGTGGCTAATCCCCTCACATCTTTTTGATATGGTTGTATCTGGACGGGCCTACGTTTTAAACAGCACCACCTTCTGATTCCATGCAGTGCACATGCCTAAACATCAGGTTACGGCATCAGAATAGGCCAGTGAGCTACTGGTGCTGTCGTTCGAACACAGTCCAAATTCATCTGTGCGATTTACAGACAAACAGAAAGGGTAGCAGTCAGACAGTCTGTTGCTCCATTCTTAGGGGAAATCAGACACATGACAGCCACACAGAGTCGATAGCAAAATATTGCTTGGATGCAGGTACGCAGGTGATATTATGTCCCCTTTCTCAAAATCTCCGAAACTGCAGTCATAAACCAGATATTTGACAAGGTCAGTAAATGTTCATCACTAAAATCGCATGCGTAATTTGATAAAGTGTTTCGCTTTTAGATATTACGCTATAAATATACTTAAAAATTTCCATTGAAAAGCTTGTCTACTAAAAATCCACTTGGGTCTGTTGGTGTACACACATTTGCAGTTTCACCTTTCTTACAGAAGAGCAAAATATGATTCGCTACCCAACAAACACAGCAGAAAGAATCTGCTATTGGAAGGTGATCTGTGGTTTATCGTTGATATGCCTCGGGAAAAGGGACTCCCGGCTTTTTCATAATAAAGCTAACCATCAGTGAACCCTACTGCTGAAGCAAAATCATTGTTTCTGTAACATTTGTTTCGAGGTGATCAATTGAGCAGACGTCAATCACCGTCTCTACTACTCAGTCAAACGAGCGCACCCATCGGTCACATTACGAAGCTGATTTATTTCTAAGACAATGTTGGACTTAAATCTCAAGGTCGATCTAAACGTCTACGACCCCCTAATGACTGTGGGTCATTTACACTGCTGTTACACAGCGAAATTTACAAGTCACACTACCAGCAGTCCAACTAATTGGGACAACATCACACTGAACTTAACAGCGGAGGTTACGAAAAAATCGTCGTTGGAGCGAGGCCACATCAGGTGGACGACCAACGTGTCACTTGCACCATTTATCATACCCTCTCACGTCAGTCGAAACCCGTCTTAGAGCGAATAATAGCCAGGCAGAAATGGTGGACAGTCGTCAGTGAGATACAGTTGTATGTTGCAGAAAAATAATGTGTGCACCACTTGCGATTCCATGGTCACGGTTGGATCATTCATGTCATACAAACGGTTAGTGGCATCCACTCCGGTTCAGTATGCCACGGTAACCAAAGCCTAAGGACATCTCTGTATAACGCTTGCCATAAATGGCTTACGCTCCAGCATCTGTGGTTACACCCTCAAACTACATATCAAGTGTGAAGCTGGAGAACTAATACCAGGAGACGTGTAAGGCCTTTGTGTCTCCTGCCGGTCACTGCTAGTTGTCGCTCACTCTCTTTTTCTCTCTCACACACAAGATTACGTCACTGGCCAGAATTCCTCGCCCAGACTACTAGTGTTGATAATCGTCTGAACAATATTCCGTCTGTCTGTCTTTTTGTTAAAGTCTTGCCAATCTGTATCGTAACTATCGTGGATCGGCTCATTTCGTTATCGTGTGCCTGTGTAACTTATCGCGGTATTCCGGGACTCCAAGAGATCGGCTTGATTTTCAAAGATTGTTTTGAGTTTTTTAAGTTCCATAAGGTGGCCTCGTTGAACAGCTCCGAAAACTGCGGCGATTTGCTACTCTTTGTGAGGGAACGTCCCATTTATCTAAATCTAGGCTTAAAGTCTCTTTTTACACTCCCTTTTAGAGCCTCACTAATTTGTTGGCTGTATTTGTTCTCACGTCTCTCTGGCTTTTGATAAAAGGGCAGAACATCTTGTTGAAATGCCAGTGAATTTTAGGGACAGGCTAAAGTTACTTACGCTGGCTTTGCTGTATGTAGCTTTGATCTGTGAATCAAAGTTTCTGATATCTTACTTACCAATGGAGGAAGGGTTCTGGAGTATCAAAAAACAATTCTATCTGCAGAATATCGCTCTCACATCCCTGTCGTTTTTACCAAGGGTCAAATTTCCCCTTATATTGATTATCCAAGTTTGTTCTTTGCTCAGGTAGGTTTTCTGAGTATCTTGCAATCTTTAAAGCTATAGTTTGAAATCGAACTTACCTGACATTTATTATCATGTTTAGTTAACTGCTCGAGGAAATCTGCGTTAGCAGTTGTATATGAAATGTCTCCGCGAGTTGATTAATGCTAACCATTAATGTTTGTCAGTCTACTGTACGAGTCTTACACTGTGACTGTTGTTGTTCTCGTACTTAACTGACCGGTCGAACCAAGATTGTTTGCCCATTTCGGAAGACTCTGAGAAATAGTCATTTTTGGCATTGACTGCTTACTACTTCTCAGGTGTTACGTGTGAACTGACAAATCAACAAAATGACAAACTTATCAATGAACTCAGCCGCGTGACATATCAGCAGAAAAATTGAGCAATATCGATCTGTTCTGCACTAACAAGCCTGTATGTGGCATCTATACTATGGTATCTGATTAGAAGCCAATCGTTGTTCACAAATGACAGCAGATAGCGACGGTCGATGGAATCTGTGTTCGGTGTTGGCTAGACAATACAGCCACGAATTGAAACTCTCTTGTGAGAGTGAAGACACTATAGGTTTGAGATAATTTTTTAAAGTTGGTTTACATTCATTTGGCACAACCAACCCGTGGATTGTTCAAAATGGGGGTCACACCAAACTCAAAGTCATACCGAGAGATCAAACCGAAAAAAACAGACAGAGTGAAGATAGATTTAAGCAAAAAGGACAAAAGGAAATATCGGTGAGTATTTTTTCAACAGTTGCTTAACACTTTCAATCTTGTTGTTCATGTCATTTCCAACTAAACCATATACTGTCGCTAAAAACGTTTAGAATGGGCTTTTTAATATTTATTATCACGTGTACCAACCCGTTCAATATCCTCAACCATAAATCTACTTCTGACACCTGAATCCAGCGACAATAATGTAGCCCTTCTGTCTTTAGTTAATACCCTTCCAATGTTAAATTAGTAAGAAACGTACTACACAACGTACATACAAGGTTTACTATATGTGGGTGTCTTCGCTGTATCCACTTAAAAGGACATTTTTGTTGTGACTTATTAGCTGACATTCAGCTAAAAGTAATGAACAAGAAATGATCATGATATACACAAAGGCTGTTGTCACTGATACCCACTCCCTGACAAGCTCTTACTTTAGACTTCCCGGCATTTGTTTGGAAATGACACCTGACTGGAATAGGTGACATCAGTGTGGGATGTTTATTCATTAACATAAAAAATTCCCATAACTACTTCTGCATGCTGATCCTGAACTAGGATCAGGCAGGTGAATACCCCTGAAGTGCTACACTAACTGTGCGTTTACATGAAGTATTCTAGTTTAGATCTTACACTGGGGAGTGTTCTAAGCATCATACTGCTGGTGGATGTCGGTAACTAATTAGTCTGAGTCTCAGTGATTGGGTTTGAAAACCCAAAATCTGTCGAAAAATACCGAGGTGCTTGTAAGTAATCGCGTCATCTAGTAACGGAGCATCTTTTAACAAAGCAGTTCACATGTTTCCACGTCATTCTTTCCCTTACGCTCATGACCCAGGATTCCAGTCTACAAAGCTGTGAAATTTAAAATTCCGATGCACCTGGCTCTGTGTATTTGGCTGACCATTTGTCGTTGAATTTTTACTGCTGTTTCTTGTTCTTCGACCTGATTTTTAAAAATGAAAACTGGTTGGATCTCTCACGTTGTCTCTGACCCATACGCTTCGACCATAAGTTATTCCCGAGCTGCTGAATTCTGATAAAGGTTGGAGTAGTAACCTCTTAGACTTGGTTATCCTTTACGGAATAGCACAATGTACATTCGCTTACCTGAGACTTCTTAGATGTAACTGCATTAAGACGCGACTCAGTATGAACCTCTTTGACCATGTTAATGACGTCACGAAAAATGACGAGTGATTATAAAACTACTTGTCGAGTGCATGTATTTTCTATGATAATGCACACTGACTTATGAAGCTTTCTCGAAACACTTGTAGCGCACCAACCACATGTACAATGTTAGCTCGGAATACTAAATACCAAAACTAATTACGTATAAGCGATGGTTAAGAAAACCCTACAAATAATTCGCTTTGATGCCGCTTACTTGTTCAAACAAAACACACAACCGATGAAAGAGTCAAATTTCATCCGGCTAGGTTTATATCTGGTGAAAAGCGGCAACACACTGATTAAAAAAACCCACAAAACTGGTCGCCAACACATACATTTTGTATACTTGTACACATGGAAGACTGATGCTGCCTGTATATTTTAATTGAGTTGGTGTGTCCAAAACAGTAAACCTGTGTAGAAGTAGACATGTCCTTCTGGTATGAGGTGTGTAAACCAGGAGCCTACCTCACCGAAAAGTTTATCTCCTGAAAAACCAACCAGCAGCAAAAAGTGGTTCGGTGTCTGAAGATAACGTGATGGGTCGGGGACGCTTGAACCATATATCAAAATCCAACGGTAGTTGAACCACGGACAAAATTTGAAGCTAAACGTGTTGTAAATCAGTAAAGTCGATCCGACGGGTGACAAACGATAAGCAAACATTCACTATCAAGACCTCTGGTCAAACTGAAAAAAAAGACAGACGTGTGGGGGATGTCTGAATGAAAGTATCAATACACTTTAGACCGGAATTTCGATTCATACACGCGAGCGTAATGGCGGCATGGGAACGTCCCAGCTTGGTGGACAGCTTTTCTCTGCATCAGAGGTCTGAATCTTGGTTACATACGTTCGGCGGCAAACGTTTCTCGATTTGTCTGCCACTAAGATTAGAGAAATATTGTGCACCGCTGATCTGTTTGAACGTTGAGTAAATAAGGAGTCTTTTGCAGGTTGGATCCCCGTCTCACATTCTCATCAGTCGCATAAAGTGTGATACGAACTGTACAAACGTTCGTGCAAAAATGTGACCAAATGAAGGTCAAAGAACGAGCGTATAGTTTGTCCGTGCGCATTAAAACCACGGTAATCAGCACCACAGTTGGTTGGTTTCGTGCAAAATTTTGTGGTTGACGCTTGGCAGTTAGTATGATCTGCATGAAAATGAGCAACAGTTAATCTCCACTATGTCAAAACGCCGCGGTCGGTCTCCATCAAATTCCTAGTGATCGATGAAGAAAATTTGTGGGATTGATTGCCGATTTGCGTGATTACCTGAGAAATTCTACTTGCCAGTCACTTCGCGATATACTCAGTTATTTTTTCTGAAGCTCTCAATCGGTTTTCCCCATGTATGTTTGCTCGCAGCAGTAGAGAAGATTACAGAGACAGATGCGGTTTTGTTGTTGTTGGTCTGTTGTCTTCGTCATGACAACGTTAATTCCTCAATCTCAGGCGGCTTATTTATTTACGAAGCCTTGAAAGCGTTTTTAAGTGCTGCTCTGAAAAACTTCTTATTGGAACAGCAAATATTTCTTCTGTAAGACAAGCTAAGAAACACGTTCTTCTGGCACCACCGTAATTGATTCTTAATGCTTCACTCACATCACGTGGTGTTCACTGAGGCCGCCGGGAGGACTGTTTGATCGCAACGCATTCCTAACAGGTTTTTATTCTTTTTCAACACTTGTACAAATGACATGGACCCTATGGGAAAGTGTCTACATCATTGCTCATTTATGAGCATTTGTGAAAGTTATGAGTTTTGAACACTGACAGTCGAATAGTTCCGGTAGCTGCGCATATGAGTGGTACATCCAAAAAGGGCCAACTGTGAATCACTTTCAACTGGTTAGTGACTGACAAGCCACGGCGAAAAGAATATCTTAAATCTGCGTGTTACTGCCGGCCATGAGCAAGATATAAACTCATTGTCTATGAACCCTCTTACACGTTCTTTACACATCATCATCATCATCATCATCATCATCATAATAGCCATGAGCATGACCAAAGTTACTGTGGCTCGGGCCGCCGCTCACATAAACAGTGACGTGGAATATCCTAGAAGGAAACATTACCACGAACGTCAACAAAGATTAAAGAAGATTAGGCGGAAGAACTATAAATGGTATGGATACAGGTACGCCATTGACTGCGACACACCGCCATCTCGGATAGCGTATCCAACCAGCGGTTTGAGTGATCACGAGGACCCCAACCAGGCAGGGGATGCCTGCCCACTTTGCTCAATGGAGCAGTCAAGGTCTTCATATTTC
>QNGE01000348.1:158990-194854 GCA_008508345.1 Paragonimus westermani | reverse complement strand
CCAGCCCGGTCACTCACCTTGTTCAGCATGGTCTGCATGTCTTCGGCAGAGGGGCTAAGTAAGACAATGTCGTCCGCGTACTCCAGGTCGGTCAATCTAGCGCCAGGAAGAAGCTCAACACGAAGCCCACTGGATTCACGAAGCGCACCCTCCAGAATGTCGTCCATGACAAAATTGAACAGGAAGGGTGAAATCGGACACCCCTGACGAACACCACTAGAAGTGATGAACGCTTGAGACAGTTGTCCATAAACAAGGACCAGTGCTTAGAAACATCTGCGAATAAAAGCCACCGTCAGCGACTTATTCGTGTGGCCCCGTCCATATACCACATATCCAGTCTAATTGAAATAGACCGAAATAAGGTTGATCGTGTACGTGCGCTTATGGATGTATGTGCATATGTATATCCGGAATCAAACACATAACCACAACGTCACTTGCAACAACAGGTATACTTTAGCAACAACCAGTCACTTCAGTGGGTGGGGTATTACGGTAAAACACCATCTGCATGAAACTACGATTCAAATATGGTGGTGTCCAGTAAAAGTGTCCGGAATAGCCAATTACAAGCATTTATCGTATCACCTTGTAGAAAATCATAGTGGGCCAAAACCAACCAGCCCACAATAAAACCAAAAAATGAAAAGCAGGAATTATTCACTTTTTGTACTCGCAGGGAAGCTTTGATTTAAAATAATGCTTTGAACACATATATACCTGTAACCGTTGTGGTCATTCAAGAAAATGATCCGTTAAAAAATGTTTTGAGTAAAGTAGCCTCACGACAAAGAATGCACAATCTGCCAGTTAGGGCATATAGCGGTGTGGATCAGGCGGCCTGAAAATCTGCCTCTCAGTTCAAGTGTATTGCTTAACACACAAAACTGTGAAACTGCAATAAGAAGAAACAAAGCTATTAGTGGCTATATGCTGAACAACGAAATGTGTCCAATTTTTTGGGTGGACACGGTCATCAACAGTTGGCCTTCGTCATCCAAATTATATCGAACAACGCAAGCCGCAGTTTATTCACAGTCTGCTTTGTTAATGTGGGATCGATCTGACGCTGTTGCTTCTTCGTCGATCGTACATTTTGTCCTTCCTCCACCAGATAATACGACACTCTTACGACTTGTTTCGTTTGGCAGAATTGAAAAAATGATTGAGGGGTCTGGAGCAGTTAAACGTAAAAACCGAAGGATTTCCTCCATTGAGGACAGAATTTAACCAGTGATGAGACGACAAACGAAATTTGACAGCTTCAAAGCGGTTTGTTGAAGCGATTCATTTCGGCCTCGTTTTCGGCGACGGCACTCTGTTGTCAAGACTACAAAACCCGTGTATCGTCTAGCCGTGAAGGTACGCTGATAGGCTGTATAGGACAAAAACGTTTGTTCTGTCAAACAGCGGGCCGTGATGGTAAAATGCGAGCGTAAACAGAGTAAAGGTCAGTTATTAAATCAAGAAGGTCACGTGACCTGACTGAATCACATGTGACAAGTGCACTTCTATGTTTTCAACGGCCTGCCGGAAAATGGTGAAACATATTGACGTACACACAGCGCAAGCGCACACGTCTTACGTGTATAAATCTCAAAACAGGTTAGGCAGGGGCGGATTGACTGACTAAGTGAAAGGTTTGGCACAACGAATGCACTGTAACTTGGTCGGTAAACTACAAATAGTAGAACTGTTACGAGCGTCTACTGTTAATGCTACGGTTGAAGCATACTTCTTTCTCCGGGAGATAACGCCAATGATATCCATCAGCCTCGGACTCATCTGGAATGGTTTTACTCTTCACAGAACCACTGATTTGTTCAACAAGCATTACGTTCACCATGTGAAAACGATTATTCACCTAGTTATATTTAACTATGACAATTCTTTCCAACATCCACTGCAATGTTCCTGTGGAGTAATTCAGGTCATATGCCACTCTGACATCTGAGACACTTTATGAGTTATCAGAATATGGGTGTACTGCCTGCTGTTTCCCATACTCTAATGCGGCCGACCACTGTTGCTTTAGTTTCCCCTGCCAGATGTCCGTTGGTTTACTTAAAATCCTTTGAACTACCTCAGGAATTTAGCCAGGCGATGATAAAAATACTCTAAGCCGTCGACAGACCACCGGAAGGATAGCAACAGCCGGTGCAGTGAGGTGAAGACTGTCCGGTTCTTAAGGTGTTTGTCATCTACGTGAGCCGTTGACATTGCGACGATGCTTCAGCTTGACAGTACTAATTCATCTAGAGGTAGTCATAATATTTTGTTGTCGTTAGGTCCCCATTTTACTGCACACTTTTGTTTCTGTAATGAGACTGGCTGATGCGTTACGATAATTGCCTGCTTTTAGTTTGAAAATGGTGAAGGTATTTCTAAACTGTGTCCGTATAAGTACCTTGACTGTAAGATTTATCGTACGAGAAGTGCGTACTTTCCTGCGTAAACAGAATAATTACTGTATGTAAATGTAGTTCTAAATTACGCATGTTTGTTTGTACGCTCAAGTACTATTCGACCACATAGAATGCTTTAGTTACTCTAACAGAATTTGATTTTGCGACGACAGAGTAGATGCGTGAGAACAGCTACACGCTATAGCCTATAGCTTTTAAACAACCTTCATCAGGCCATCTGGGAAGAAGTCACTTAGTTCATTACAACACATGCATATACTCCGGTGTGGTTCATATTGATTGTCGACGTTCATTGATGGCGTTTCCATGCGGTCAGCGTACTGTACAGTCCTGCGAGCTTTTTGGTCGTGTTAAGCTTTAGGACCGCTTCCCCCATGAGCTAACTATCCAAGCTTATATCCTTCGAGTTTAATCACAACTGTCAAAGCACTACTTGCATTCCATCTGAACTGGTAGGTTAAATTTGGCACATAGCTTCGCTGTGCTATATTCAGTCGATACGGTACATACGAACACTTTTTCACGGAAGAACAGTGACATGCTTAAGTGATGTCTGACCTTTCTCCATACAAAATTTCACCGAACGATTGATGCTGCTCCTGATGTGTATCAACTATCTAAACGTTCTTTTTTGTTGATCGTTCATTAAGTAACATCTACTCACGCAAAACTGCGACCGCTTGGCAAATTATTGATTGAACGAAAAACGTGCATTTGTTTAGCGAGTACTTCTAGAGGAGTTTTCGCTTATGTTCGTAATTAACTCCATGGCAAAGTATGCTGCTCTATTGACCTTCTGTTCAATAGGGATTCAACTCAGCTTATTGTAACTCTGGATTTGTCCAGCTCTGTTAGTAACCAGTAGAACGTGCAGAAGACAACATGATACTATTCACGAAAATCACGCCGGTGTGCACTCACAAACCAACCTTACAGGTTAGGAGTTTAAGATGAAACTTCGTTAAAAACCACTGATGGTACTTCTGGCGACTCTCTTATACTCAGAAAAGTTTGGAAAATTGAACATGTCCGATGAACTCTGCCGGTGCGTAGAAAATATCCTCAGCACATGATGTACACAGTTCGTTCCCTTAAAGTAGTAAAAAGTACAAATGGCCGAAATAGCTTAAGAAAGAAAGATGCGAAAGTCAATTAAAAAACACAGGGTAATCGATCTCACCGAGAATGAAACTTTTGTATCTACAACACATGCTTGTCGAGATATGGTCAGGGAGAGAAAAGCAGGTTTGCTACCACAGGTGTCAAAAAATAGGCCAGATGCAGATAAAGAAGACAGTAGGCTGATATTGCACGATCTATGTCCGGACAAATTTCGCTGCATCTTTACCAGTGCATACTACAGACCATTTATATATCAGTATGAAAATGTGAACAAGATACCAGAGAAAGCCAATTGTCAGAGTGCACAATCATTGTCACTAACAAGGTAGCGACAACCATACAATGTGATCCCACAACGGCATTTCGCGTTATCTACTCAGCGCCACACAGGCGAACACTGCGCTATGCCGAGGCGATTGCAATCTGAAAGTTTAAACTCGTGTTGTGTGTTCAGAAACAATTGTTTTTAGGGTTGTGGCTACCCTGGTAGTGACAATGATTGTGCACTCTGACGATTGGCTTTTTCTGGTATCTTGTTCACTTTCTCATACGGATATGTAAATGGTCTGTAGTATGCACCGGAAAAGATGCAGTGAAATTTGTCCGGATATAGATCGCGCAACGTCAGTGTACCGTCTTCTTTATTCAAATTTTTGATGGGAAAAGAATGTTTCAAGATGCAGCTAATCGAGGGTGTAGAGACTGTTTTCGAAGCAAATCCCTACTTGTGTGATCAAGTATACGTATATTCACTCGGCGTTTCTGTAGTCAACTAAACTTTCATATATATGTGTGTAATTTTCGTTCCTCTCTTGTTGGCTTGCCTCACACGAAAGAACACATTCACGCCATTGCAAAGATTTTTCTTTAGTCCACTAGAAAATATCCGCCGAATCCATGAGAATCCCAACGTTCATCACCTCGAAATCACATTACTGGCAGACATCACGACTACGACGGTTACAATTCTTACTATCGACTGTTCGGCTGCAGATTTCAGTCAGCCAACGTGGAACTTCTGATGTAGATTGAATGAATTCAGTTTCTTCAGTGAAACGAAAAATTAAGGAATATAAGAATTTCAGTTTTTCCTGTTAATGAACCTTAGGGGAACAGCGAGACGCTCGTTTAGTGCTTTCGTTACCCACTGTGTAGTCTTACCCCTATCAATTGTAGCATTTGTCAGCCACCATCTTCCCACGGATCTTAAAGCCAGTAAGTACAGAGGCGGCTGTGTTAGCTTCCAGACGAAATTAATTACATGAATATCAAAAGACCATAGTAAGAGAGTATGTCTCATTTCGACTGAGGATAACACTGGTTATGAAGGAGTGTTTAATTCGAGTTTAGCCCATCAAGGAGTTTATACAAAAAGCATTAAGTACAGAGTGAAGGGGTAACGTTCGTATAGGTTCAACGTATCTTTTGATTGAACAGTGTAGTTTAACGGTTTTTTCGGTTGAACTACAACCAACCCACATAGCGAATAGTCGAAACATTGTATATAGTTAGCCACGTTCACAGGCCGAAGCGTACCGTTATTTGTGTATATCAGATGTTATGACGTCAATCGGCATAGCGCATAGCCCACGTGATACCGACCTGAGATATTTGTTTGCATGATGACCTTATTTTACACTCATCTCACCTATGTGGCATGACGGAAGACATTTAGCATTCAAAGTGAACATTTCGATACGACCGGCATACCTCCTCTGTTGCAGGTGATTTAAATGCGTACATCTCTTGACCTTGTTGATGAGCATTACGAAATCACCAAGTTGTCCTGAGGACGACAAGGAAAATAGTGAAAAAACCAATAGTAAGGAATGTATGCTTGCGGTACGTTTCCAGTAGAAGTTTTGAACATGACCACCAGGGAGAATAAATGGAATTTAATTGTTCAGACGTTTCGAAGAGAACTGTTCTTGAATGACCTAATTTACGGTCTCTGACATAGCAGGCCGATGCGGCCATTATCCCGTTGTCAGAGTACTGGAACTCAGAAGTACGTTAAGAACGTTGTTTCCCGAATGAAACAGCTTCAAGGCCCTGTAGTAAGTCCACACCTGTCAAGTGTGTTCCTGAACAGACTGCCGAGTTTTCATGTGGACTGACAAACAGGTGATGTGTTAGATTTTCAGTCAGCTGTTACACAGCAGTTTGTGCTTTACGTATCCTTGTTAAACTGTCAATTGTTTTCCTACTGTCCAAGCATTCAGTTCTTCTCTGTTATTTCCCATTTGCAGTCTTGCAGAGACCGACTCTCGTTTATTTCACTTTATTGTATTCACTGTGGTCTGTGTCACTGTGCGCCTCGTCAGTCAGTCGCTCCGAAACCAATCTCTATATTTACTGAGAATCTCAGCTCTTCTTGAAATCAGGCATATGAATCACTAACGCCTAGTCATGTGTTCATCTTGGAAGCAGTTGAAGATCCAACGTTTGAAAATATATACAGCAGTTTATCGGAATTTAACAATATGGTAGGACTCTACTTCATTTGACAGCGAGTAGCTCACCACAGACATTGAAGAAGTTTGAAAGTTTCCATTTTTATTTATTAAGACTCAGGGAATCTGACGAAAAACTGTCCCATACTACGTCTAAAATTAATTTCGGGTTGCACCCTCTGCGTAGCTTTCAAGAACTGAGCAACGGTCTACGCGTGATATTGGTCTCTAATCCAAAGGATGACACCGCAGAAAGCGATTTGGTCGAAAAGGAAAATTCCAACTACGATATGGTGAGTTCAGATGTACCAGTCTCATAACGAGGTTTCGGAAACCAGTTTGGAATTTCGTTGAAGTTTTCAAAGTTTCATGGGATAAATTGCGAACATCAGTTCAGAAGAGTGAACAAAAGAGACTACATGGAAACTGATCGGTTAACAGTAACGCCAACAATAAACACTAAACCCCAGAGAAAGCATGGTAATAAGGCTGTAATTTTATCGACCCGTCAGGAAGGGTCGAATGATTTTACTGCACACAGGTTGCTTGTTCAGACTGCTATATATATCTCGAGTATATATCGACCAATGTGGCAGTTCACTGCGGTCCGGAATAAAACTATTGCATAGTGTTTAGCGTTTGCCTATGTTTTACAGATCGGATCGGTTGGTCGACGATCCGCTAAGGCTCCAGGAATAGCAAGTTCGCGTGGCACACGTGATCAATTGAGCAGGTAGCACCTTGTTGTTTCTGACGTCATCAACATTGTTGTATCCATCAGACGACCTGAAATGGAAGTCACTTCATGCCACGCTGAAACAGCAAACATTATGTATCGTGATATCAAAAATGCGAATCATAACTGAAGCAAACCGGGAGCTGTTCCACCTATAGTTGGTGTGTGCACTGGGTATTTCGTACAGTGTAACATCCTTGTAAATACTTCAGTCTGTCATTGCACTTTTACGTTGAACAGACAGTTAGCAACATGAGTGCCCGACGGAGGTTCCTGTATGGCCTGGGTAGGATTATATAAAGTGCGTTGGAACTGGCTGTTCAAGATGTCTCCAGCGGTCTCTGTTAGTTTACAAGGAAAAAATAGGAAACGCATTGATTGGTTCTCACGAATGACGGGTGCACTTCTCATACTGAAGGCTCGACCGAATTTACTATGGGCATAGATGATTAGATAGAAGAGTAGAATATTTTGCTAGTTCTGAAATGCAAAAGGAAGAGTATTGAGGCAGGGACGTTGAGAAGCTTTCGACTTGCGAATAATCTGAAGAAAAAGAAGATAAACCCCAGAAACACGCAGTTTCAAATCATCAAATGCGTGGGATCTCACGCCATTCAGGTACTAAGCTGTACTGTAATAGAATGTGTCTGCCCCATGCAATTGTCTGTAACTTCAGAGCAGATTCTCAGACCTGCTCATTACTGATGATGTTCTCTGTGCAGCATGTGAGTGGCTCACAAGCACTACTCCTTTTACGAACTGAACTTGCAAGAAAGATAAGTTCGTCGAGGAAATTTAAAGACAACTGAAAAACAGATTCAAGGAACACATGCTCGGGATTACATGTAAGCCTTGTCATTCATTCGCATTACTTCTAAAGGCAGGCTTCAAAAAATGTCTGTTCTACAAGGACTTTTCACGCCAATTGTTTGTCTCAGAGCCTCTGATACTTTTGGTAGGCCGTAAAATGTGATCTACCTCATGATCGGGTTACTCGCACGTAGTAATCAATTGGGTTGATTGAGAGAGAGAGAATGAAACCAGGGCGGTTTAGGTTGAAACTTGTCCTGGTTGGTCTGCAGGAATTACTCTTTCCTAACAAGCAGGACTGGGCACATCACAACTGAGCGCATTCTCACTGAGTAGGGTTACCTGGTGACAGTGGTGCATTGCAGATGTGGCGATTACAATCACTAGGTCACTTTTGATGAATTCATAGTTTCCATCTGAAGTAATTAGTAAAAGTACGGTATTTTCACTTCTGCTGAACCACGCTGTACACAACCTATTGAGTGTAAATTTACAGAATTAATTCTCATGAACAGGTAATTCAACATGTTTATTGGTGAAAGGGTTTTATCAGTTGCCACCTGTACGGTTATAAGGAACTGAATGACCTCTTCCAAAACTGATAGGTTGCTATCCCATCAGCGAAATCAGTTTTCAAACCCACCATCAGGCATCCAACGCACTTTCCAACAAGTGTTCCTTAACTAACCTGGTGAATCTGTCATGCACACATTTAGCTGAATTATCTATTTTAACGTTTTATCTAGTGTACAACTTGTCCTGTTCTCTCCATAATTCATGGGATACTGCGATTTACAAAGACGGGCATGCTTACTCGATCACTGACGATACAAGACCTCTCAAAATTTGCTCGAAATGTCCAGCAATCCAGACTTTGTCAGCAACACCGGTGTTTTCATCATTTACGCATTAATTTGTTCATTGTTTGGCTTGGATATTAGCCATGAAGACTGTTGCAAATACGGAAACTTTATACGCACTCTTAGGCAACGCCACAAGACAAATTACCATTTAATGTTACGCAGCACGCTCAACCATATGTTCACTTTGACAATCTCACACAAGCCAAAACAGTACATCAGTCTTATTGTACTCGCAGGCTATTGACATGTCTGACTACGATGTTATCTAGCAGTGATAGTCAGATTTACCTGATACACAATTACTTACAGGTCATACCTCTATTGTCATTGGCGTTAGTCATCATCTGCTTACCGGTAACTTTTTACCTTAATGAAGTCACTAAGTTCAGACGGGGACTCACTTTCGAGTGTATCCATCCGAGACAAACTTGACGCCGACTGATCGGTTTCAGCTAGCTAGGGCGATTGATGCTTCTATGCGAATATTGCTAGACTATCAAGACTATCCAGAAGGTCAACTTCCCACGGTCCTGAGCGCTATAATAAGCGTCGATTGAAGTGGTTACAGATTCATATCTCGTCGATTTCGCAATGGAAACTTGTGACCTTAGGCAGAGTTGAGTACCGGAGTTGTTTAATTATATAGGTTCCGCGAAGTCGAAACAGTGTTCGGGCAAGACAGAAGCGTTTAGAAGGATGTCTTTGATCATTTAAGACATTACAAAACATCCAAACATTTATAGACCAGTCACTAGTGCAGGTGGTGGGTGGTTTGTAGTTCCACCAACCATTATTTCACAAAGTTATCGGTTGAATTTTGGATGCAAGTGCAGACTGAAGACGAGACCTTTGTCCACGGCAACTACACGGTATGCCCGAATTTTTGCTATAAATACAAAATCGGATTGCGTAAACAAATGACGACCGACTTACTAGTACCTAACATCCGCTGTCTGACCAACCTGGGGTGGTTGATCGGAGCTGTGCAGGCGACACGAACCGCTTGAATCAGGTCAAGGAGGTGATCAATATGTGCCAGGTGTGCGACGACTGTACTCGACGGATTTGACTGAACTTGTCCCGAGCCACAATGGATTGTGTACTTTGATCCTTTTTGACAAACACCTGGTGGTGCGACCTATTTATTCTGCCGTACAACAGCACAGTGATAGTGCAACGGAGACGGTCAACTGTTAGCTTTATCAGACGTACATGTCAGGCGGCGACGCTATGTATTTGGTTCAGCACACCTTCTGTACTAACGTTGAGCCTGAAATACGAACTCCCTGTCTTCGACCAATCCATAATTGTTTTCCCATCTACCCGTTCTGACACAGAACTGTCTATGAGCTGTTTTCGTTATAGTATATATATATATGTGTTTCCAGTTTCTCTTGTAAACAAGCTGTGTAACATAATTTTGTTATACACTTGGTGTAAACAGTTAACGGTTTGATTAGAAAAGTGACCGATAAATGTCAGTGATGTGTTACACAGACAATGAGAAAGGTCTTCAATTGAACACTGCCAACTTGAGCTTGATATCATAGATAGTGAGATAGTTGTAGTTAGAATGCTTTAACAAGTACGTCGCCTTAGAACGTAAAATGATCTGTCGCACCGATATCGAATACCAACGATTGGTAATAATTTGGCGATTTTAAGAATGATTTAACGTAAGCGAATAGCCTGGCAGAGGCTGCACACAATCAACTAGAGCACTACTGCACACCTATCAAGAGGCATTCAGAGTTTAATTGTGGAAATATTTTCACTGTTTTAGGCTTCTGCGGCTGTTTGCGTTCGCGTCGGTTCATTTAACGATCCGGACTGTGCCCCTGGTCTCTCCAACCTTTTGAGCCGAAGTGAGTAAAAAACCAAAGTGACGAAAAATTAAGGCAATCCAACAGGTACTTCATAACAATTTTATCAACCGTGGCATCAATCGGAAATCATTGTATGATTATGTCACCGGAGTTTCGTTCATTCGGAATAATTTACTCAAACTCTGGCAAGTCGTTTTGCGCCAATGGGACAAGATAGTGTGCGTTGTGTTGATGCCCATTATTAAGTAATTTCTTGGTTAAGACAAAAGAAGTTGAAACAAAAAGAGTTATCGGTTTAGCAACGGTTCGATCTTCTCGGAGAGCCTTCATCGAGCGATTTAAATAAGGTAGTTTACATTGTACAAGCTTCAAATGAGGTACTGGAATGAAGTAGTCTGTCTACACACCGCATGTTAAAAACATGCGTATCAGTTGATGAAAGCTTTTAGTAAAACACACCTTTTCTAGAAGCAAGTTTCCCAAGCGTTGTACGAAGAAGCAGCAAGCAGTGGCAACGAATAAAACGTAACCAAAACCTCAGTCTTTATCGGACAGGCTATGAAAACTAGTACATTGTTCAATAGCCAATTCGATGCATCTGACGTTTAACAAAGACAAATGTGATCAACCAAACCATAGTTATAATAATTAAAGAAAAAAGCGTGGAAATGCAAGCTGATCGTCGTGACTTCGGGCTAATAGGGTAGTGTGGAAAAACGATCACACTGCTCTACTCGTAGGTATTCACTTTGATGAATATACTTCACTAATGAAGTGGCCGGGAAAAATATCAGAAAGGAAGATGCAGTGCGCTCCGTTAAGAACTGATGTTTTCTATGAAGAAACTTAGTGTTGGCAGCTGTGGAGTCCTGGAAATATTGTTATGTGACACTCTATGTTCCAGATGGGGTAAGAGCATTTACCACCCGTGTCGATTTTCCGAAAAGCCAATACTTGTGAAACCAGCGTTTTTGAGTTCCAACCCTTGTAATGGTATGCATCTCTAAGATTTTCACTAAGCTTATGTTCATAATTGGCAGGGCGTGTAAAGGTAGTCGGAGTGTATCTCTGCATGAGGAATAATGAACAACCCTGCGATGTGTAGTGACCAAAAAATATTTTTTTTTTAAAATTACTTTGGTTACCAGTGGTACGAAGGTTCTTGTTGATCACAGTTTTTTCACCCTAGTCGCATTGTCACACACCTTATTCAGCCCAGGCTACACAGAAAGACTTTTCACTCGACTGAGATTACTAAACCAGAATATTCTGCGACCGTATCTATTATAGCATGACTTCCAGAGTTTAGCTGTCAGAATATTGCGTGCAACTTAAATTATTTGACATACATCTTCAAAGTCGTGCCAGCACAGCTAAAAATGTGTGTCAGTATGTGAACCGCCCAATAAGACTTATAAGCTGTGTGTAATTCACAGTGTATCAAAGTGAATGAAATTTTATTGGCCGGTCGTCCACCGGTTTCGAACACTTTCAACCGAATCGTCACAGAATCAACTGGGAACTATTTTTATCGTCTACATTTGTGTACTGTTTGGTGGTTAAATCTCATTCAGCACCGGACTGACCAGGCTGTACCTATTCTTGGTTGAATCCACCCATAAATTTGGCATAATGCTCTACCAAAGAAATGTGTATTTCGTCTTTTCGTCAGTCCTGTCTCAACTCAGCATTCAAAATCTCACTGGCATTCTAAGACAACATTCTAAAACGTTCTTCCGGCTTAGGAAGGTTTTGCTGTCAGGAAGAATATATTAAAAGCTCCGGCTTCACCTACTCTAATTTGTTATAATAGACCTGCAGGTATACCGACTGACCGAAGGCGTTCCTCTATAATTTTGGTTAATCAGCTGGGTGGGAAAATTCACTCGTCGACGTTGCGTCCTCACTGTAGTTCAGAAATACCTTCCCTGAGATTATTGAACTTGTTTTGAGTGCAAAAACAAATGTGCTGTTCTTTTAGTTGTTTTCTTTGACAAAATTTTGAGTATCCTTCTGTAGGTTGTGCAGAAGCCTTGGAAATTAGATATTTTTTCTCATTTCTTAAAACCTGTAAAAATTATTGTTATATGTGGCGATTTGATTGTACGGGATTGTAACCAAAGCTATTAATACTTCAATAAAAAGTTCTCTCTTACTTTTAGTTGTTCTGCGTCAGAAGAAATGGCTTCGTGTCTTTCTTTATAAATTATTCATGAGGCACTGTTGCACTGAATAGTTTTCAATTACATTTGTAACCGTGATAATAATTTGGTGTTCCGTTTTAATCTCAATGGTCATTTATACGTCGTATGCTCGTTTGAAGCTTACACTTTTAAAAATGCCAGTTCGAATCATATGAAGGTAAACAGAATAACTGCTTACGTGCGTTGTTTTCAATAAACAAGTTCAGTGATTACAGTGCGTTTATACTGCTTCGCTTCCAAAGGATTATTACAATTCGCATAGGTCAACTGTCTTCTGATCAGACCACATTTATCAGAAGGCATTATGCTTTATTTTGCAGTGCTTCTTCTCAGCAACGAAGCAAGCAATGACTTTCAAGTCCATGTCTCGGCTTATGCGGGACAGTGTGGTTCATATACAACCAACGAGTATACATGTTACTACTTTCATGTTGAAGCAAACCAGTTTCACCAGTGCTTGGAAAGATTCATCAGTCATCTGTGTGAACCCACGTTGTGTGCCAACAGGATTGAAGAACAGGCGAAGAAAATAGACGATGGTGAGTTTCAGAGAGGAAGAGGGTATCTTTCTCAGATTATCAACCGTACAGCTTGTGTCTAATAGGAGTTGTCTTAAAATGAATCCCTCCAGTGTGTTGCGTACTTTCTTTGTATGAAGGCCTTCATCGCTTGAAAAGTTCTATTATCTTGCTGTCGACGAGTTCAGTTATATGATTACCTAAGGAAAACACTTTGCAATAATGCCCGAAAATCATCCGTTTTCAAAAACAGGTGATCTGGGGCAGTAACACAAAGGACATCACTGCAGCCCAACTTTCATCGTCAGTGTGATTCGGTCTGACAATGTGCTCCTCAAGTAACGCAAGCTTGCCCTGGATGGTGAGACCGTGTGATAAAATCGCATCACTGCTCATGACCAGCAAAAATGTTCCATAAATCTAAACCTCAAACACCATAACGACTAAAACGATGCATGTGTTTGACCATGAATCGTCATATTGGATCAATTGCTCGTATGCTCGTGGTGTTAGATATTGATAAATTTACTTTGAAACAACTGGTCCTACCAACTGGTGACTGAATCATTAAGGTTGATGATTAACTTACTGCATTATGTTACTGCTTTTCAGAATTTAGTCAAATAAAGCAGCGCGACTACGCAATTCTTCGTCAATTTGTATCAAATCTGGCCAAGGAGAAATCACCTTTCAATAGGTTTCACAAAGGTAAGCGTAAGTGAAATTCAATTTTGGTTTTCTACCTCTAATTATACCAAATATATTTGGCTAAATCGATTTCAATGGATAACGTATGCGTTGCAAAATGGTCGGAGGTTGAAAGGCCACGATTAAATCATTCCTTCTCAGAAGCTGACCGTTCAAAATTTCTCAGCGGATTGTGACGAAAGCATTACCGAACACGAAATGGTAGCACATATGAAAAAACGTTATATTGACGTAAGACATCTTCTTTGATGACGTGTTAACAGACTGGACCAATTTGCTTGTTCTCGGCTACACATGGGTGGGAGCCAGTGGGTCGAACAGTTTGAAGTTTGATATTGCATGGGTTGAAAGTCCTTCCAGATTCAACTGCGGCATGCCTGCTATGATTATTTGTAGGGCTCACGCACCGGAAACCAGAGCAAACCACCCCAGTGGATACTGTAATACTCAATTTGTGAACATAACAGAAGTCGGTCTGGCACACATATCTGTTAAACCAGCAGGCCGGTGTTATTTTTTCATAGTACCAGTCGAAAGTCTTCCTAGTCTCTCGAATGATTACAGGCTGAGAAAACCCAACGAAGAGATTTTCAGTTGGCTGGCTTATCCAAACAGCCTTACAGTAAGTGGAATTTTTTAAACTCGGCCAGTAACCATTCCGAAAAATGCTGGCAACCAATATATTTGGTCTGAACGTCAGGCAACGTATGCAGTTATACACCGTAAGTTCTACATATTGTCGAGTAAGAGGCATGGGTTTGTTTGTCTGTCATTAAACAGGAAATTCAGGTTTGTGAGCAAATCCCTGGGCTGGCCAAGGTTAAGTTACTGAACTACTTGAGCAAGAACAGTAGGGATCGAGAGTCGTGTCCCTATAGAGGAAATCCTCGGAATGGCCGGTTTGAATTGTTCTCGCCAAAGTGAATTAAAGCTTGTGTATACACCAAAAAATTGGGAAACATTGCAAGTGTGTACACATTTGTATTCCAAACTTCGTACCGTCTGAAGGATTACAAACGGTCTGTTTCATCACACACAGCTTCATGTGGCAAAAGCCGAATCAATAGTTGACCGCTGGAACGATTTCCTGTCCTTTGTTTTTGATTTGGGCTTAAATCGCAGATATTTTCAGTTGCTATTCCCTTACATCACAACTATCTACCAACTGGTTTGCCTAGCTGGGCACATCCATTCTGAGGAAAGTTTAAAATTTCCCCTCACACGTGTACTGTAGTGTGCTGATATGAATCACAACTTCGACATTCCGCTTAGATGTACTGCCACTCGGGTTCCACAGGTGTATTGGTGTACCTTCATTTTGCGCCTTAATAGCCAGAACAATAGGGTCGCTACGAATTCCATAACACTGCGGCCGTTAGTCCAACTTGTGATATCAGTGGAAGAGTAGACAGTTATTTTGCTTATAACCTTTGCGTTGCTTTCTCAAACCAAGGAGCATGTGTCCTATTAAACTTTGGATTTTTCATCACAGATATTGACATTTTTCACGCTTGTCCATTTACGTCACAACTCTCAATTTTTGTAAATGGTTAATTATTCACATTTTTGCATTACCTAAGTATTACGCCATCCTCGCCAGTCGTCCCGGTTATGTTCACTAAAGCCGCGATTGAGTCTATAATTGCATCGTTTTCATAACTCAGGCCATGTTGTTTTTGTAAGTCTAGTGTGATGAGTGTACGTACACTTGAAAACCGTCTAACTTCCTTAGTTAGATTACAAATTATAAACAAATGAAACTCTTGTTTATTTCACTCTGAACATCACTCACACAATTTAATCGTAGCTATCACAATTCACTTACTTACTTACTTCAGTTTCATTGGCGGATTTGTAACCTGTATTTCGACTGGAGTTGGAGTAATACTTCAGCTGTTTTGTCTGCAGGATTAACGATGTAACTGCTTTTGGTATAATTGAATTAGCACATCTAAATAGTTAGTTATGAACGCTTCGTTTATTTTAATCAACCTGCGACAAATCCGATAAATAATAAACTAGCCACTTCATGAGAATTGCAAATAAGGATTGCATGTGCGTGAACACACTTTCAATTTCCACAGATCTTACACCCAGTAGTAACCCACTAAATCTGTTTGTTTAATATCTGGAAGGTGACTCGGACCTACCTCAAAATGTTTGCATCTATAGTTTTTGTGTGTTCTGCAAATATAGGTTCGTCAACACGTTCACATCATGAGTTGCAGCTTGTACCTTTTTCTCATTATGGTGTATTCGCCAAATAACGACCTAGCCGTTAAGTCGTGTACCAGCCCTGTTAGATTAAAAGTGTCTGAGCTGCAACACTTCAGGTTTCGGTTGAATCCGAACGAGCAGCAGAAACAGCAGACCAGACTGGACAAGCAATCTAGGCGCTAGGCTGCCGAGCCACAATGACAACTCAGAAATCTCGCGTTGGGACACATTTACCCAGCCACTTTATCGTCCCATATGAAGTCCACCAATCGTTACAGCGTCTGTTATTTTTGAAGATTCTGCCTCTCACAACGGTTCTAGTCCAGTGTAAGTTCAGATTCTTGGAAAGTGGGTCTGTTATAATTCGTTCCACCGTCCTATCGACTACTCACCGGGGTGCATCAGTGAACCTTCTCACTCGACAGATTGTCATGTGATCAACATGGAGCTGAATCACTACAGCTCACATGAACCTGGTCAAACAGTTAATCTAAGTGGTGAATTTACCTCTCTGTGGACAGAGACATAGTCGACTCGTGAAGTACCGGTTACCTGAAATTTGCTAACAAGAGGTGGCATTTACCAATGCAGGGTATATTCTCAGTGAATATCTTGAACTGACATGGATACAGTGCTGCTATCAATTTTAAATTGTGTGATATGGAACGTTGACTGTCTTCATGCCAGTGTATTCCGAGATGGTTTAGTTTAGAAGAGACTGGTTAATACCTGCACTAATACCTGCTTTGAGGTAAAACTTTGCACAGTATCCTTTTTCGGAGTTAACCCTAGCTGTGTATGCTTGAGTAAATGATATATTTGTGCTCCTAAATGTTTGCATCCACCAGCTTTTACCATGGCTCATCCAAGCAGTTGGCCAAACCGTAATTCATTTATGAGTCAAAATATTCCCAACCAGAGATCCTTCGAACGCTTGTTACAAATAATACGAAGTTGACTGCGTAGACACCTCGAACTCAACCATGCACCTTATATTCATTGTAAACGCTGCATACTCGTATCTATATTTTCTGCTATCAGGTAACCAGTCGTCTTTGCGGGGCCAAATGAATCGCCAACCGAGCGAACTCAGAGACATGTTGTTAGACCATTTTAAAAATAACTACTCTGCCCATTTGATCACCTTGGCTGTTCAATCCTCTGGTGAGTCTGCTCTCAGTGAGTACTAGTTCACATGAAAAACAACTCTGTTTAGTGATGCATTAACGGTCTTTCACCATAGTTTCCATTCTCCTGGACAGTTGGTTCCTGCAATCTATGGGATAACGACTCGATTGTGGAAAATTGAGATCAATGTTTGTCAATCGGCATGGCTGTCCCATCCTCATTGGTGAAATGTCACTGTGTAGCACAGACATCCACAAAATCTATTGCCTCACGATCAAAAGTATCTTCCATTTGCTGGCATTTCACAGTAGACACCGGTCATCCACTTCGGTCACGGAATGTCCCACAAGATCAAGTTTGCTCTAAAAGCACTTGTGGAGCATAAATAATGAGCGAAAAGCGAGTGTACAGACTGGTGCTATATGACGATAAAGAGGAAGATTAACAAACTTTCATTTCTATACAATTCGCATCTGTCTAATTTTTTCTGAAGCAGCAAGACAGAAGACCAGACTTGGAAGTGAGGTGTTGCAGTAAATCAAATCAGTACAAAAACCGTCTGCTAAAATGTCGCTTGCGTACGAAAGAATCGGGAAGCAATTTGAATGTGTTGGTGGATTGAAAGCAAAACACTCACCTCGGAATGTAAACAATAAACATGGTATGTTAATATCGTGAGTGAGCTGGGCATTCAGAATGACCCACGGAGCCGGTATGTGGACGGAGCGTAATAAAACTTAATGAACAGTAACACGATACTGCAGCAGTTGACGCACAAGGCTCATCGTCCAAGTGAAAACATAGAACACGCGTTACCACACCATGCTTAACTGATTTACTGAAAAAACGAGCACGGATTTGAAGCTAATAAAATGCAAAGCAGTCAGATTGTGAAGATCCATCTAGGCCCATCACAGAACGGCCAAACAAAGCAATTGTTTCGACAGCGCAGGTGTAACAGGGAGCAATAACCATAGTGTCGGGCTAGGGACCACAATTAAATGGGATTGCATTCGAGACAGCTGTTATTCTTAACAATATTTGAGAAGCTCATCGAATGGAGAGGTCAACCGGTCAAGTACGTATCTTTTACAGACAGAAGAAATAATGTCAACCAGACTGCGACGGCAATTTTGTTGAGGTACTGTGGTGAATACTGCTTGATAAGCTTAGAACAAGCGGAAATTGTAGAACGGAGTGACCATAACGTAAGAGAATATGTTAGATTAGGTTAAGGTAAAACAGATCTCCACATCTAAAAGTCCGACGTGCACTGAGGCAAATCCTCTAATTTAGTGGCCCTCAAAATGTAAATTTTTCGCTAGAAGAACCATACTCAAAGCTACTCGGTTAGTGTACGTCCTCAACTGGCGTCATCTTGCTAAGCTGTTCTAGCCTGTAGAACAAAAATGGTAGTAATTTTCCCTTTTCGAATACTCTCGAATTCCTAATAGTAAAGTCCTCCAAATGCATTACTAAATAGCCCAGTTGAAGTTCTGTTTACCTTCGTAAGATTACACCAGTAAAGCATGTAATTAACTGGAAAGTTACAAGACAACTATGAGTGACTATGGTGTGATTGAAACAAGTAAATCGTTGTGATATTCCATATTTTTTCCATAAAACAAAATCGTAAGAAATAGTTATGCCTTTCCAAAAATGAATATCACCTGAAATTAACCTTGCTGCACTTCAATGTAGCTGCATTGGACGAAATGGAACTTCTTGTCAAGCAACTAGTCAGTTCCCTACCAAGAAAGTAAGATCAACTGGGCATTTTTCTGCAAGCATACTTCAATTATATTGTATTTTTCAGTTTTTTCCGGGTTCATCGACGTGCTTCATTGCATTTACTTGCTGTTACTGTTACTAAGTTTATCATTTGCTTAAGTGCACTGTAACGCCATGGCTTCTTACAATTTATCGTAACGGTTTGCACAGACCAAACGATTGTATATGAAACAAAGGAACAACTGGAAACAAACTTTCTTAAACCTCAGCGAATGTTAGAAAATCGATCGTCACAGCCATGGTGTACCTTAAGCGTGTGTCAACGCCCGTTTCACAAACCAGTATAAACCTGCTTCCGAAGTTCGGGAAGCCTGCCTGATGTTTGGATAGAGCTCAATCATAGGGAGTAGTTTGGGTGTGATGCTAACGGCGTATTATCACATATACAGATGCACAGAATCCATATACCTTGAGATAAGATCACGATTGCGGTCGGTTTTTACATAATTTTGTGAAGGTTTTCTTTAATGCAGTTGCGTTTCGTTCACTAATGCTCACAATTTGGTAGTGATCATTATCATGTTCAAGGTGTGTTACAACCAACTTAATCACCCACACTTTAAAAAAGAAAATAAAAAATTTATCCGGTAATACATACATTTTTCTGTGACGAGAAAAGACAATGTTTTGCAAGCAACTTCATTCGATGACGTTTGGCTGTTTGTAAGCAACATGTGAACGAGTTATTTATATCACCTGAGTGGACACTGATGTAAGCCAAAAACTATGATCTCCCATCCGTCTTCTTTGAAAGGCCATGAAACAGAAATTTGACAGATATAACATAGTTGTGTTTGAAAAGTGCACATGAGATTGCAAACGTTTGCTATGATAAAAGGTCACTCAAAATGTACTGCATGTTTTGTATCACATCTCAAAAAAGTGCATAAAAAATGAGTTTTCCAAGTGCCTTCTTTGAAGAACATTTGTGTTCAATCGTCCGGCTTATATCCGTCAATCTACAATTGCCAAACGAAAAAGAATGGCTTGTCTGAAAATTTCGATAAACAAAAAGCAAAGAGTCTCGCATGCAGCCGTTTTCTTTGGTCCTTAACTTTGCTGGGAGTACCAACTTGTTAATTCACTCGTGTGTGAAGACCGGTCCAGTTTCGTTTCATTTGCTGATGAATGCATCTTGAGAAGATATAATTAGTCCGCTCCAGGTACACCGCTAACCAAGTTGTTTGAATTGGTCTAGTGTGGCACAGGCCTTCTGTGTTGTGTCTTTGTTCCTCAGGTAGTATAGAAATGCCTCGTCGACTAATGCAACTTCGGTGCTAGTTTGCATTGATTTGGAAAGGCGAAAATTCAAAAAACACCCTAACAACGGTAAGCTGCTAATCAGCCTGCGTTATGAGAAAAACATCAATCTAACCTAAACGCCCATCAATTGTATACAGCTACACCGGTCTACTGATCGTACCATATGGTTCGCATATACTGGTCTTCATAGTCTCTCTGGTAATTGCAGCTGGTGTACGGGCTAGCGCATATTTTCCCGTTTGACAAACTTCGTAAAACTATATAGTTCATTCAACTTATTAATGCACATTTCTCCGCTATTAGCAATCTTTCGGAGTAACCTTCCATTTAGCCATCTCCAAATGTGTACCACATAGTCTCACATCTAGGATTGGTAGGTTGGTATGATTCGTGTTCAGATTGTTCGGCTTAGCGAGTTGTTCCAACTGGATACGGACTAAATGATATATATCCTGGTGTATTTCCAAACTCTGAACCGACGGTCAACAATGACCTACTGAATAAACTAATTCTCAAAGTCTCTGAGCTGTTAGATGAAGGCAAATGTAATATGTAAGAAGCTTAATACTATGCCCACTGTCAGCCTCTTTTGCACACAACAAAGCCAATCGGTTAGTCTGTGCAGCCTATTCAATCAGTCGTTGATTTATGCCAGCTTCTACTTGATTTTTCCACTTTCTGCTTCAACTACCAATTACAAAATCTTATCATACGTGATGACGGTTACGTCGACGGTGAACTGTGTCATGTTAGGCAGTTATCTAACTGGTTGTCTTCCTGTTGGTTATGAGAGTTTACTCAAGTTGCAAGGATGGCTCCATTTCTCTGTGCTGACGACACCAAAACATAGTTAGTTACGGGAGAAATAATAACGATCATTTGAAGTTTTCTATCATAGGACGTCAATCACCACACAACAGGGAAGAAAATGGAACATTTCACACCACACATTAGCAGTATCAAACCATTATTTTTTATGTGCAAACGGGACGCGGAAATGTCCTTCACAAACGATCAAAGTCTGTTAGCTAGTTTGAGTGTTATCATGCAAGAACATGAGAAAGCACTTACGTTATCTAGGGAATTTAGAAGAAACTTTTGTTTGGTGGCTATCACTGTGGTCAATCACGAGGTGAACTCTCGGGCAGGATGTGTAAACAAGTTTTTATAGGTAGGTGTAGAAGGAACTTACAACATATTTGCACAAACGTTTTGTCGTCTGTTCTACACACAACAGTACGACGCGTTATTCACAAGTTCAAATCCCAAAATATCACCCACTGATCAGAACAGTCTGACTTATTCGGTTCAGTAACGCAGAGGTGAAGGTGTTAATTTTATTGCCTTGTTGATCGTTTTTCGTTCGCAGCAACGTTGTTGAGATCACCCCTACGCAATTTGCGGACAGCTTCAGTACACCGGACTTTTATCAGTTTTACGAAGGTAGGCAACATAGTATCAATTAGATTTTTCCGCTTAAGTGACGTTTTCAGTTTTTTGGAGTTAACTATTGCTTGTGTTATTAGCTAACGGAAGAGCATAATGTGCAGGTATATAACTTCGTTTAGCCTTAGGTCAGGAAAATTATTAGATCATTAAACAAATGGAAAAAACAACGCATTTATAAAAATAAGTTGAAGTTGAAAAACACTCACACTTGATCGCAGCGTTCGCATTCAGATAGACTTTCNTGGTTCGAATCCAGCCGGAGCCCTGACTTTTCACAGTTGGGTCTCATCTAAATTCATAAATCTGCTACACTACTTGTTAGCAATACTGATGAGTAGTCGGGAAGTTGGCTAATTTCAGGCTGAACATCGAGACGATAAGACAACCGGATCATTGCTCACAAGCGATAGTGGTTGAGCTTTCCGATTAAATCATTAGTTGTGCCTAATATGACGTCAGTGGCGCAGTGGTCAACACGGTCGCCTCATAAAAGAGTTAGCCGGAGTTTAAATCGCGGCCATGACAAGGATATACACTACTGACGAGCTCTAATGAGAGCGAAATTCGAGACTACAGCTTTATTTCGAGAGAGGCTAGCTAGAAAATGTATCTGAATGCGAAGGTTGCGATCAAGTGTGAGTGATGTTCAACATTAAAATTAAACGAATCTCTGGGTGCTCATCAGTAATCGAAAATAATTTGGATGGAACAATAGTTTGTGGCACTAATCTGATCGGCTGAGTTATACTGAACAGTTTGTCACTTTGGAAATTATTCTGATGTGAGGAACACCTATGCAAAATACTCACTGTGCTATTTCGAAGACGCAAAACCTGACCGAGTAGAATTTGGTTAGACGAAGATGCTGTTCAAAAGTAGCTACAAAAGGCAGTGTAGAGAACTTCGCCACACTAATCAGTGACTAGGTCCCGACAAGCGTCTTGTTAACTGTGTGAATAGTGGTTTGTGATTGGCTTTCGGTTTCATGTCGGCTATGCTTACGCATATATATGCACTGTGACATTATGGGGGCTCATTTGAACGTGTACACCGATCGGCAATCACGTTGGCACTTATCAACAACTTTAAACACGAATTAGCAGGTTTTGTTATTAGTCTAGCAATTGCAACAAGTTTACGAGAAACATTACTGAAGAAATTGACTTCTCATTACTTGTGAGCATGTTGATCGTACTGCTCATTCGAACATTTCAGTCTCTGGATAATCCCATCCACTTAGAATCACGGTCTGTATACGGTTGCTGATTATCATGTTGGCAAGTTTAGTCAAATACACTACCACTATACGCTTGAGAACAGCTGGTAGGTTGTCCTGTGTGAAGTCTGTTTACGTCAGTTGTCTTGGGTCATTGGGTTTATAATGGAAAAATTTGGATTAACTGAACACAAAAAATATTCTCAAATTTTTCCATATTCCTATTCAGTAACCCTTAGGTGAAGAAACCTGTGTGCTTTTCAGAATTAATGTTCCACTTTTCACTCACATTTCTCATGTATGCTCTGAACTTTACCTATGCTGTCCGTATACAGAGATTATGCGCTTGAACTACGTTTCAACCAAAGTTTACGTTTAATTTTGACTACTCATATTCTTTCAAGTGAACTCGAACAAAGCCAAAGAAACTTTACGCATGATATGGTCGTTGCCCTGTCTACACCTTTCTTACCGGTGAGTTGACTTCAAACCAAATAAATGATAATCAGTGCGGTGTAATTTTACCAGCCTCTGTAAGCAATATGTACGACGTTGCAATTTTCAGGTTTGGGAACAAATAACATCACACGTAAACTGTTCACTGGATGGAAGGCGTTTGATGTCTTAACCAATAACTGAATCAACATCCATTGGCCAATTTGTCATCAGCTGAAGAAAAGTAAAAGCGGTCCAGATCTTTACCTTACAGCAAAGAATGTTTATCGAATTGCTTCATATTTATTGACACATTCTAGTGACTAAGCAAAGGGATACCCCTTGGCAAGGTAAGCCTGCATAACAGGGCTTGTTAGAAAAGAAACTGAACTCTTCAACTACGAGACACATAGTAAGGGACATTGACTAGTATGACTCAAATGCAACTCATAGTCACTCGCAACTTCGGAATCTTATAGGAGTTCCAGTCACTCTTTATGTATTTGAGTATTAACTCAACAATGCTGTAGATAGGCGCTTTCATACAGCGCGTTAGTAATGTCAAATGTTAAATTATTAGATCAGTGGTATGCGTGGTCGTATCAAGAAAACGTTGATGGATGTGCATTCTTGACCAGTTCTGACTTTGGCAAAATTCTAGTGTGGTGCCACCCCTCGAAAAAGGTTGGCCAGAATGAGTATGAGACTGAAACAGGTGTGACCATCTACGAGTAATCTCTGTTCTCATTAAACGGGTCGTCTTATAAAAAGATAAATGCCTCGTAATGCTTATGTCGCTCCTTCTGATGAAGTGACGGTGGTTCAACACACGTCCAAAAATGTCAGTATAAAAAAGACTGAGTTAGAACTTTTCGTAAGTGTCCTAATTCTAATCTGGTAGGTAGAACACAAAAAGCAGATTGTGTTGCTCACCATTTTTCAGATCATATTTCATGCTTAATTAATTGATAGTACGATATCTTATTCAGTGAGAATCCATCTGATATCGTCTGTGCTTGTGTTCCGAAACTTCCTGTTAACTGTTAACAAGAAGTGGTCGCCTTGGAGAAATACATCTTCATTTGATTACATTTTTTGATATGAAGGAATACGTACTGACTGAGACGAGGGTCACAAATTTCGACTGACTACATAGAAGTGCGCACTGTGCTGTAGAAAGGCAATGTGACTGGGTTGGTTGAGTACACATTTGATGGGAACTCTAAGCCGGGTAGTCGTATATAAAGAACTCGTCGAAAGTTGATCTTCACAGAACAGATAGACTTGGCGCACTTCTGGTTTATTTACGGACAGCAATTTGGGGCACAATGTTCGCTGCCTAAGCATAAGCTTTTTTACAATCACTGCACAACCCTTCATTGCCATGTTGCTTTTCAGCTTGGGATACAAAAAATATCCACTAAGTTGGCAGCATACATACAGGGCGTTATATGATAACTCACATGCTGGAATGGCTGCAACAGAGTTGGTTAGCCATTATTTTAATGTCCGATGGAAGGTTAACGATTTAGATAGTTTTATGAATGGACTGAGAAACTTACACTCCAATCCTCAAAGTGCCACTTTCGAAGACCGAAAGATTAAACTGTACATAAATCTGCGCCAACCTTGGCTCAGGCCAGTTGTGTAAGGTTAGTAATTATACAAATGAGAAGCAATACACTAGACCTACTCTATGCCTCATGACATATTCCAGCATGCACGGATGCAGGTGTTCTTTGTTTATAACCTGTGAAGAGCAGAACAATCTAATTAGCACCGATGTCTGTCGTTTCCAAGACACAAGTAATCAGCAAAGACTGCCCCAGTACTAGCGCGGCATTTGGCTGGAGTTCACTGAAATAACACTTTTGAGATAGTTGTCAGCAGAGGTTCGACGGATTAACGGCATACCATTCCCCTAGTAACTCCATTTCTTTCAATCACTTGTTTACACAACACTCCTTGGTGCAAAACCACTAGATAATCCGAAAGGCGGTTTATTCATTATGATCTTAGGTGGTGATGCATGGTAATATTGTTCATGCTACGTTTGCAAAAGACGAGTTACTGGGAATGCCGTTTGTCCTCATGGAAAAATCCACGATGGATGCAATAGTACGTTGCCGTAACTGTCCTCACTCATTTCAAAGGGGAGATGTTTCACCATAGGTTGCCAGTCAAAATGAACTAGGTTCTTTGCGGAAACTAATCGACCAAAACGTGAATCTCTTCCATATGACGAAAATGGCCATACTGTTTACCGAAAACCAAGGGTTCTTATTACTTACAGTGTATGTCATGCTTCGCTATATGTCTAACAATCATCGCCGACTAGTGCGTAGTTTTGTTTTGCTTATAAGGCATAATTCAGCGTCTGTTCTGTTAGTCACATTCTGACCAAACAAAGCCGAAACTCTTTCGTTCAGACAAATATTTGTACGACGTATCAGTTGATTTAAAATAAGGATCTTGGTTATTCCATCTGTGTTCAAAATCTCATGCCTACTTTCACAAGGAATGATCAACCTCCAGACTATATCACCGCATTGTTGACGTCAATCGTCTACGAGTTGTACAACACTCGATCTTTCATGATTCGTCGTATCGGATAATAATGGTTTTACATTCCTAGATAAACAAGATTTTTTTCATTTAGCGCAAATCCGATGCTCATTCTATCGTCTCTGATAAAGAACATGCACGAAGGTAGTTTGGCACATCATCTCGAAGACAAGTAAGCGATTGTTCAACACTTTCAATCACATGGTGTTCCATGTTTTATGTAATTAACGGGGCCGAAATTATTCACTCGCTTTTCAAATTTCATGTCTCAATAGGGAATAGAACCAAACAAATTTTTAGATAACATATCAGGCCATCCAGATTTATGACGATTAATCATATGAATGGCTGCCAAATAATCAGCCTACCCTGACATCTAGGTTAGTCAATTTTACATACAAGTTGACATGAGAGTAGTTAATACGTGTCGCGGAAAGTGATTGAATAACCACAAGCAAGTTTTTAGTAACAGTGTATCAGCCATCATATGGTATGTAGGGCTGGTTTGAATTCAGAAATATTTAAAAATAAAGGCTTAAAATAACAGGTCAGTATGACTCATTTGACAGTCTGTCAACAGTATGTTGATGGAATACTGGCTGGCTGCAGCAACTAGTAGCAGTTTATTCAAAATAAATCAAGGTATTTGTAATACTTTTCACGTTTTCGATGCATCTGAAGCATGAATGTGCAAGCTAATAGAAACGGGAAGAACGTATGCAAATTTCAACAATAAATCTTACCTAAGTTTAAATCCGTCAGAGTCATCCAGTCTTGAAGTTAATTTCCTTATGAAACAAACTCAGGTTTTCCGTTACTACAGTCGGTTTCCAGATACAGTTCTAACACTCAGTTAGAGGTTTTTTTCCGGTCACCTTGCAAATAGGATAAGGACTCGCCATAGTTTTCTGCTGCATGTTCATCGAATCCGCGTCGGCAGTGTAAGCGACCCCACTATGTCAACCAGCCACTCAGTGGAATGCTCGCTTGTCGTGACAGGATAGGCATGTCTGCACTATGGGCATGTCTAACTAATCTTGACGGCAGAATGCTTTTCACGTTAGTCATCAACTGAAGCGTCTACTGCGGTTACTGCTGCGCACGCCTGTGCATTGCACACAACAGCCACCGAAATTTTTCGATTGATTTTCAGTCAAGCTTGCACCGGTGCGACGCCAAAGTAATGTGTAGCTCACACAAGACGAAGTAGACAGCGATGTCTGAACTCCTGAGTGGTACCAATCTGATAACTACTGCACGACCTAAACGAACCAACAAATTTTATCTATCAGAGGATAAAAAGCTGAGTGCTTCAGTGATCAAGGACTTACACAAGATACCTATGCTGTGGAACGGCTCGGGGAATGGGTGTTGTTTCCTTTCGTTTCAAGGGGTTCGTGAATCGGTCTTACAGTTAAGTGAACTGCTAAACGCAACGTGGTTTTACTACGAGATTCTCATTGGAGTTGGAAGGGCGAACTTTGCATACTTATTCATACTTCAACTGCCTTTTGGGCTAACTGCTTCATGGGTGCTCTGATCACCAGAGATCATATTCGTCCGTTATTGTGCAGCAAGGTTCAATGCAAGGTTCAACTTTAACTTACCCAATGGGGCCGACCAACTCATGTTTTGTAAAAAGTGACCTGGAAGTAAGTAATTACGAGTTGAGCATCGCTCATCTTTAATCTCAGCTTTTCTGCCGTATCAAGTTATATCAGAGGTGGAAGTGGGTGAAACGTCTTTAGTATAATAAAGGCCAACATCCGGACAGCATAGTATTAGCTTTTATATGCGAAACCAAAAATATACGTTGGTGACCATCATATGGAGGTGCTTCCAGAAGCTCAAATGATAGGTTGGTTCAGTCCTGATCTGAATATGTCAGTAATCAGTATAAATCTCCGAGCTGTCGCAGTCTGAAGTGGGTATGAGCGTTTTATCCAAATTATTTATTATCCACCCTGAGTTGGAGCCAGGTGCAAACAGAAGGTTGTGTTGAGCGGCTGGGAAATTAGCTTTAGGTGGGTAATTGTTTAGCGTAGAAAGATTAAACAACTCTCAGCTTCCATTGCGCCTAAAGCCAAAGAAGGCTTCGTCGTGGAGCGCGACCAATGCGCCCGGTAGAGAGAGTACTAACCTGTACATCGTTTTTGTCGAAGGTGAGTATGGATTTCCTAATTGTGCGGCAGATTATGGTCTCTTGAATGAAGGATCCATTGAGCACTAAACGGATAAACTGGGTGTATAAACCGCGCCATCCATGAGCAGAAGCCCTGATGGTAGGAATCAGTTTGGTGGATAAAACGAATTGCACGGAGTAACCGCATACTTTCCTACACTCACTGTTAATGACAGAACGAAAATAAGATCGACATAATCAAAGATAGCAGGTGCAATTTCTACAGCACATAGCCGTCAAAGATAGGGACCTGGTCATGTTACAACACACTAGGAAACCAATGAAGCAGGCAAGAGAACGCCTTTTATATGCTCTAATTCGGAGAAACTTATAGTTTTAGTTTTGACAAACTAGGCTTCTGTTTCCGTTGTTTTGTTTTCTCACCGAAACTGTAATTTACGAACAAGGTCAACAAATCTTTCTCCCCCTCAAATATTAGCAAAGAAAGCGATGGACAGGGGTAAACTATTTACATCGTCTTTTTGCGCAAAACCACTTCACACTAGTAGTTACTGAACTCCTGACTAACAGCCAGCCTTTCTTGGCCTAACACTTGGATAGTAGTGATATTCTGCACCACTTACGTGAAAGAAATTTGGTCAGCCGAACATCTGTGTGTGTAAATCGATGTAGACACATGGAGTTAAAGATGAGTGTTATCAGATGACCTGTTACAGTTGATATGAAGTCCCATGCTTTGTCTTACACTAACTAGGTTAACCATTAGGGCTTTCGGGACAATAACACCAGAATTTATCCTTTGAGCATGGTCCAGCAACTGACGCTGTTTGCTTCATTGTTTGGTCATCGAGTTTACCAACTTTAGGCTTCAAATCAATGAACGTGGAATACTACTTGAGCGCATTAGCCCAAAAGCAACACTAAAGTCAATCAGTGAGCTGATAGAAAATAAACAAGCGGGTATCATGACCAATAACTGTGGTAACCAACGGGCAGGTGCCAACATGCCATTGTGGTGTCTGTAGGTGATGTTTTTGTCATGTTATTTGTCATCGATTATGGCGCAGCTTTCACAGGTGATGATACGGTCGTACCTAAAAACAACAAAGATATGAGCACCAAGCTATTCCAACGAAAGCTATACTCCAGTGTGGTGTTTCCCATCGGAAAGAGTCAACTGGAAACTGTCGGAATATGAAAATTCCAAGCAAATGTGATTATAACACAACTTTTACTGGGACCTTCATTCCCATTTTCTGAAAACAGGAGTTTGCAGACTGCCAATGTCACACAGTCCTAACAAGCTGAAATCAACATACAAATGAAAGTGACCTACTCGTACTGAAGTAGTCATCTTAGTTAGTGAGAAAACGTTTGCGACCTGAACGTCGGTATCCGAGAATTTCTTTTGACAATATATGGACAGTAAGCTCGATAGCCTGTGTCCAAAACTGCAATATGTTCCTTCGCATACCATTCACTTGTTTATATTTATTATTCTCTTTTGCCCATTTACCCCTCCTCCTCATGCACCAGTCACCTAGCCACCGATTTGGAGTGCAATTTTGGCGCTTTGTGCGAATTCACTAACTCCACTTTGTGCACGATGTTGGTGGTACGAATGAACTTGACTCAGACAGGGACACAGCGCGTACCGGAAGTGAGTGCTATGTGCATTCACTCACCCATATGATTTTTTTCAGTGTGACGATTTGGGATCAACTCACTCTGTAAAATTATGTGCAATTATGTACGAATGATTTGTATTCGCACTCTGTGTAAATCCCCCAATAATCTGTCATTTCGCTTTTTGGTTCTGACTAGAATAGTTCTTCTCCACACAGAGATGAACCCTTTGGTTAAAGATGACCAAAATGATCGGTGGCTGGAATGTCCCAAAGCCACATTTTGGTATAAGCATCCGGCACACTACTATCAGTTTTTTTGCTCACTATCACATCATGCATACTGCCATCCCATTAGTAGTCACGCTGGTAACTTCGAAATCCCACTTAACTTCTCTCAGTGCTCTTTCTAACTTCCCCGCTCGTATGGACACCACAACACCTTCATATCTAACGCCAGATATTTAAATATTAGGGGTCCGACCTAATATGTCCGATTTTCTTGCATGGGAGCTTAATAGTTGCGATCAGTAGGCTTGCTTAGTATTCAACCACGTCACAGACATTTGTGATAACCGCTTATACATTCAGCTCATTTCCTGAGGAAAAATAATATTGTGCCAACTCGAATTTAGATGAGACTCAATTACGAAATATCTGGACTTCGGCTGGATTCGAACCAGCAGCAGAAACAGCATGCACAAACAAGGCAAGCGCTTTACCAGCTGAGTTGGGGAGCCACACCGGAAGCTCAGAAATTTTGCAATTTGATCCAGTTACTCATGCAACCATCTACATATTATGGAATCCATCAAATGATCCAATAAAATGATTACTCTAACGTGATTTTTCAATCTATTCAAATTAGAATTACAAATATGACAGTGCCAAGTTTTTGGAATGGCTTTTAGTTTGCTGGCAAAATACTTGGTTTTTCTGGACGTGCTGTTCCTGTCATTGGTCCGAATCTTGCTGGAGTTCAGGTGTCTCGCAGTTGGGTTTCTTCTAAACGAATTCATTTGCCACACTACTTATAAATACCTCAAATTGATAACCACTCTGATAATACTATTTGTGCTTCTTGTTATACTTCTTTGAAGATTTGCGTAGCTGTTTATGATTATTTGAAGTTCCTGACAAAGGAAGCCGAACAAAGTCTGACAAATCCGGAACGAAACAAATGGGGATTCCTACTCACTGATGATCCACACACATTCACTACTTACGTTAGAGAGCTACAAGTCGTACAAGAAGACACATTCGTTAATCAGCCGGTTCAGTCGGCAGCGGTAACCACTACATGGCTGGCAAACATGATGCATCGTGTTGTGCCACAGGATCTTTACTGCGGATACCTTTTGATCAAGGAGGCTAATTTTCAGGTATTTCTGCTTACAAGAAAATTATGTAACTGAATATGTCGATTGTAGTGACCATGATTTTTTCCTCAGTGTTCGTCTGATTCGATGTCAAACCCAAGATCGTGCAGTAATTCAATAATGTTCAATTTTGTGTTTTTCTTGGATGGGGGAATTAGTTCGTAATTGAGGATTACAAGGTGACCAATGCCTAATGTGAAGTGAACAAGTGCATCGAAGTGTATTGTAGGCATAGTGATTTGCCGTCAGACGATGCATAGACACCAGTTAACACAGTTCAATAGGCTAATCAAGGTTTTACTGTTACCGTGTTAACCAGTAGTATGTTCCGCTGATTTCAGAAGTAACACATTGAGTAAAACCCAATCAATCACCACACGATTGTTGAATGTGAATCAGCCTGGACAAATCTGTGACTCGTCTGGTTATGGGTTTGCAGAGCAATTTGATGATGTTGCGTTTTGCGTACTTTTAGGCGATAATACTTTCGAATTTTTCAAACGTCTGCACGAATGATACGAGTAGTTAGCAAAAGCTGCATGCACAGAGGCGGCTGGGTAACACTATATGCACTTTTGATCCGGCCATGCGTTCGGATTGCATATATCAAGACTTCGAATAAGAAAGAACCAAACAGAGCAAGGTAGACATTCATTGGACAAGTACACAAGTCAATTGCAATATTGTGGTGGATTGCCAGGTCGGGGGTGCGACCTGGCAATCCACCACAATATGTAGACTAGACGGGCGTGTGACTGTCTGTAATTCACATAGCCCTCGAATAGTGGGACTTATATACGCTTACCGCTCAGCCTGTCACTGTCGTCTAGCCGATCAATACGGTCCAATAGTTTATTTATATACCCAGTTAACCCACTATCCCAAGTACAGCCTACCAAACGGTCTACCTGATTGGTTTATCGGTCAGGACTTCTCTACTAGCTTAGGCTGAATTCCGCCGACGCCACTGTTGAGCGTTGAGATTGTACTACTGAAGAGTAGTTTGGCAGATTTCATAGATTACAACAGACATGCATGTGTCTTCATATCATTGTTTTCATCTGGTGAAGTATCTATCAGTGGAGTTTAGTTGTGTAAACAGAGGTAATCCATAATCGTTTTCTGTTGACCTGTGGCATAGATGTTCCGGCTTTCTGTCTGAGTTTCATTTGATGCAAATAAAACCCACAAAACAGAATAAGTACGGTCACGAGAATTACGCTTTGTTTTCACTTGTAATTCGGTTGAGTACTTGTAAGGTATAGACGCTTACAAGTGGAGTGTCTGAACTGGGACAAAACAGAGCACACTTGTTCTTCTTATGGCTGTGTGGTTGTTGAGAACTGAGCTGAACCAATGACTCAGCTCTGGCAATGGCAGATATTTTTACAATGATAGAAAATGGTGTTCTCTAAGCACCGAACTCTCTCTCTCTCCTCAATACTCGTAACTTTGAATCTTCCTTAGGAATTAAGAGCCTTCTTGAACATCCTTGAGTGCTGTTTTACCTCTGTCGTTTATGTGGAAGAGCTTCTCAAACACCATCAACCTCAATTTTTGAACTCAAGTGGTTAAGCATCGAACTTTCAATACTGCCCCGATTTATACTGGGGTGATCATGGAGACGTACTGAAGAAAAGACAAAACAACAAAGTATCCTACGACCTTTGGAGCTTTTGGAGAAGGTCAAAACGATTACCTCCGAAAATGGAGATATTCGCGTGGTATTCTCACAAGCGATCCAATCAAAATCTGCTGTATCCAATAAAAACTTATCACCGAACTCTCTTTGATCTTTCACATCAATCACTGTTCATTCGGAATATCAATTTGCTGCTGTTTAGTGGCTTCATGAAAAGTTTAAGTAAAGAAAGTAACTCTATGCAAAATCTGCCGTTGAACACAGGAGTTCACACAGAATATAATCCAAAATTCCAGCAAAGACAACGTGTACTGGAGCATGATTTGTGAGAACCAGTTTATAGTATAAAGCCGCAGGCATAGACAGGCACGCATTAGCATGTGGACGCTTGCGTTATGACTGCATGGGTGTCCGGCTAGAATGAGAAATTGGATCAAGAACGAGTCAGTCAGGGTAAGCGGATGATTCAATGGCCCACCGTAGTGTAGTGGCCACAACATTCATCACCACACTGCAGTATAGAGATTTGATTATAGTTTAGAAGAAATATTGTTAGCTGTTGCGATGGGCGACGGTGGTTCCATGCACCACTAATAATACTGTATTCAAATATATCCTTGCTGTTGTCATCTGATTCAGTGACGCGCTGCTTACAATCTTTTCAGTGATCATATTTCACGTGGCAGACAACAAGTAAACGGCAATTTCACCAGGAACTTGTCCACTGTAGAATCGCAAAGCTAACTGCCTCCCAACATCTGTGCAAAAGAAACGACTATGTTGTTGGTATTAGGAAAACGGTTGACTACATAACTTGCTGAATGCTCTTCTCCGAAACAGTCTATAGTGTGCTATGTTTGTTCAAAAGCCGCTTGAAAGTACGCAGGCTAATGAGACAAAAACCAGACCACAAAGAGAAAAACTCATTCATTAGACTATAACAAGTTCCTCATATTTAACCAGTTGCTTGGCACATCAGGATATACCATTTGCGAATACGGTTTACGAGAGTACTATTGTTGGTGAAACGGAATACAGGAGAAGTACACTGAATTGCGGGTAATTTGTTGGATCCGGTGGTGCATCATTTTTACACGTCTGAGAATAAATGTCATCAAGCATCTTTCAGAAGAAGGATTTTATATCTGCCAGTTAAAAATACGGTGATAAGTAAGCGTACTTATAGACCTTGCATGACGGGGTGGCCAGTTTAATTGTTCAACGGGTAAGCACACTGACTGTTTTAACAGCATAGAAGTGATCCTTCATTAATGAGGCAAGTCTTCGAATACACGGTGTTAGTGTAAACCGATTTTTGCCAACTTTAGCAAACACACTGTCACAAATACTAGGGCATTGACACCACATCTCAAGAGAATTCTTTCTCATCAAAATTGACCCACAATAATAACCATCACTAGAATAGACAGCAGTACTACAGTGGTTCCCACTGATGCTTAACTGCCACACAGCCGGGAAGAAAATAAATGCCAACTCCGTATAGGAAGAGGGAAGAAAAAAGAAGGAGAGGGGGAAGGATTACTGAAAATAGCTGTCTATATTCAAACGTACAATATTTAGTTCCCTACAAGTTGCAAACAAACTGCCGAGTTATAGGTGGAAGTAAGGCGTTATCGGTAAGACAGTTTCTTCATGCCTATCACTTCCGGACAACGGGGCCAAACAACGACAACATTCACGCCACTGAGCTCGGTTATGCGCCAATCTCACCTAACGTTATCCAACCACCGACTGTGTGAGTCACGAGAGCCCCAGCCTTACAAGCGAGCCGACCTACAAAAACCAACCTCTTTGTGAACGGTTTCATTTCTCTACGCCAGGCCATTATCTGTACAACCAGTACTTTGCGTCAGTCGACCGCAGCGTCGCCAATGAGTGTTCGATGTGGCAGATGACCAGCTGGCATCCCTACTATATGGCCTAAACATCTAAGTTTGTGCAAACGTAAGGAGTGAACAAAAGATTTCGTTTTACAATCATTGTGAAATAATCGGTTCGTTGCATACTTGTTGTTGCCACTCGATCTGAGCGATTGAACTTAGACATCGCCGGTCAAATAAGTTTATCACAACCGTTCAAGACAATCAAGAAGTGTACCTGAACTTTAACGGAGTACACAAGGTAGTCCTGTTTAATTGTTTCCCTTCAACATTTTGCATTGGTATTTCAACCGATCCATCAAGTTGTCAGTTAACTAAAATTGTTAGAAAAATGAACGGCCTCAGAGATCAATGGACATGCTTCAAGAGTAGCTGTGGTGTGAAATGGTGAAGATTACCTTTGCAAAATCTGTCGATAATAGTATCGATGTGTTTCCCTATCTAGTTTGACAGCTTGATCGATTTTCTTTCATCGTTATCAACGCATGAGGTGTGTTGCTTTTCCAGTTCAGATAAACTATTTCCAGACAGGAACTTAACAGGATTAAAACTTAGTGAACTACCAGTACTAACAGTGAATATTTCATCTTTCTATTGCTAAACTTGCTGAATTGTGACCACATGGATTTCACCTGTCGGCAACTTTATCAAGACGTATTAATATGAAAAGTAACATTTTATCAGAAGTGAAATTGAATAATCGGGGGACCGGTAATAACCTTGTTAACTGATGTCCAACCGATGCTTTTACTCCCAGCTTTATCATGATCTGTTTGGTCGTCTATCAAAACAAAAGGCTTGCATTATACGCAGTTCCCCGTCGCCACTCAAAATCAGCAAAGACAATTGTAAAGAAAGCCTGACAGAACCATGGTATCAAACAGTATACAAGAAAAGTGGTAGGTTTCGACACATGTTTGTTTGTTTCAACGCCAATCACCAACAATGTGTCCAAGTATTTTTTCTATTTTGAATTCTATCAAAACAATCGTAACCGCTTGATTATTTAAATTCTGATTGTTTGAAACAATGGTTCCAAGCGATAAATTTGAAAAAAAGCCAAAATTAGCATGTAAGATGTCTTGCGCAATGACATTTCGTTCGCATCTCATCGGTTAATCTTGCAAAATTAGCATACACTTTATTTAGTTGGGGGGCAAGCAGCTACACTGAAATCAATCTAGAAATATTTGAAACAGTCAGTTAGGTGACCAAAGCGGAAACAGCAAAATGCAACTGATTGATAATTTTGATGCAATAAAGAAGTGGTTAGAGATACATACATATTGAGTGGTAAAGGGCAGATATGGTTAGAAAAAAAATCTATAGAAAAACAAACAAGAGCTGAAATACTGTACAAAATGTACCAGTTGAATTCTTACCAACATAGTGAAAGGTTAGTCACCAACTGTTTCTGAGCGCATAAAGAGGGATTCAGTCG
>QNGE01000348.1:133065-158093 GCA_008508345.1 Paragonimus westermani | reverse complement strand
CGACTGAATCCCTCTTTATGCGCTCAGAAACAGTTGGTGACTAACCTTTCACTATGTTGGTAAGAATTCAACTGGTACATTTTGTACAGTATTTCAGCTCTTGTTTGTTTTTCTATAGATTTTTTTTCTAACCATATCTGCCCTTTACCACTCAATATGTATGTATCTCTAACCACTTCTTTATTGCATCAAAATTATCAATCAGTTGCATTTTGCTGTTTCCGCTTTGGTCACCTAACTGACTGTTTCAAATATTTCTAGATTGATTTCAGTGTAGCTGCTTGCCCCCCAACTAAATAAAGTGTATGCTAATTTTGCAAGAGTAACCGATGAGATGCGAACGAAATGTCATTGCGCAAGACATCTTACATGCTAATTTTGACTTTTTTCAAATTTATTTAAATTCAACTGCTTATGCTTTATCGAAAGCTTGCCATCGATGCGAAACAAATAATGGCTGTTACGTCATTGGTCACTTCTTCCACTGCAGATAGCCAATCCAAATGCAACAATTTTCATGTAAGATTGTCTAATGTTGCCGCAGTCCGGTTGAACTGCAACACAACCTGTCTGTATATTGTCAACAGACAATGAATCATCACATTGTACATCCGACACAATTTGTCAACCCCCCAATGCCGTTATCTGAATGAGCAGTCGTGCAACGGCTAGTAGCATGACTCAGTACAGAGAAGCTATGGGCAGTTAGGTGTGCCACGCAAACGTGTACACTGCGTACGTTTGGCAGCATCTGATTCGGATTAGCCTGTCACAGTGACCGAAGCCAAAGGACGCTTGCACTTGATCATTATCGCAATTGGCTTGCGCCGCGTCACTTGTGGTTCCACCCACACCACATATCCAGTGTAAACCCGAAGGAATAAGACCGGGAGGTGTGCCATCGGGGCTTTTGTGTTCAGCCGGCCAATGCTGGTTAGCCAGATGATTGTCTAGTAAGGAAAGAAAACATTTATCTCTCGAAGAGTAAACAGAGAGAGAGAGTGCAATGACGAAATCCATACTAAGAAGAAAGATTTGTGAAGTGTAATACAAGAAGCATTAAAGTATAAGAGTGCAGGTTAGTGCTTCCCAGAGAAGAGAAGGATGAAAAACAAAATTCACACTGAAATACAAAAAGCCAGACAGACCATTCATCAGACAGTAAATCAACAAAGCTGAAGGAATGAATGGGTTGAAGATAGCACACACCCAGGTTTCTAAAATGAGGGGCGGATTAATTGTCAACGATGGCCGATGCAATCATTGACAGAAGCGTAGTGGATATACTGATATGATCTACCTGAGCCTAAAGGAATCGTTGTCTCTTGGCCGATCGTGAACTATGAGTAGGTTGGCGACCTACTAATCACTACACTGAGTGCGCGCGCACACACGCAATGGCTTGTGCTGTCTACATCAGCACAGCTTACAACTCAGCCTACTGTACTCAGAAAGTTTGTGGCATCAGAAGGCTAAGCACAGATGATGCTAAAACCTATCAAGTCCAATGAAACTTGTCACCGCAATTTTCTCTTACCATCATTGTTCACTTCTTCTCTCACTGACGACCGAGAGAAGTTGAAGTAAACATCACTGGTGTAGCTAATGCCTTATTTTAAATGAGACCCAACTGTGAAAAGTCAAGGCTTCGGCTCGATTCGAACCAGCGACAAACACAGCATGCCTTAACGCGGCAACTGCTATACCACTTGAGCTACAATTGTATCATATGGAATCCACCAAATGATTCTGGAAATCGACTGTGCCGGCAGGACTTCTCCAACGTTTCAAGCTGGAATGCACCAACGTCAATGCTGAACATGGAAGTTGTATTACTAATAAGTAGTGTGGCAGATTTGTGGTTTTAGATGAGACTCAACTGGGAAATCTTGCCTGGGCAGTCGATCTCCTGGGTCACTTGGTGGATTCTATATGAGGCAGTGGGACATTGGGTAACCGAGTCAAAATGTGAAATTCCCGAGCTCCTGATATGGTTTGGTAGCTCAGCTGGTGGAGAACTTGCCTTGTTGAGACATGCTTTATCTGTCGCTGTTTCGAATCCAGCCGGAATTTGTTGAGCACGTAGAGCTAATGAGTTTGGAAAAACAATGGAACCTAACCTTTGTTTCTGGCGAATTTTGATCACTTACCTAAGACAAGTACCGTTTATGCTGAGTCCCCATAAATATCATGAAAGAAGGATTCGAAACCGTTCTGATTTGTTACTTCCCATGACTTTTACCAGCCGCACTTCAAAAGCTACCTGATGGCATGCTCTTTAACAGTTGGCCAACATCTTTCTCATTAAGGATTTTAACCTTACCGATCTGGGTATGAACCCGATTCGACAAGTTCACACCTCGAACAGTTCCTAATATTCTCAGTAGGATTCAGTGCGAATGAAAGCGTTTAACATTGATTGTCTTCGATTCCAGCGGCTCTTGGAGGGGCAGCAGTTATGCACACTAGGCATGTATGCTAGGGTGTCTTACATACGCGATCGGTCTCTCCAAGTTGTTCATATAACTATGACTTTCCAACCTCGTGCAAACAAGTTTATTGCGATTTGTAGGAGGTAGGTTTATCGAGGTGTATGATGAACTGTTTGTTTTGACCTCTCAGGAAAATCCGCTGGTACGTCCAAGGTATAGTAATGCCGTTGATAGACATCGAGTTCTCCTCTGCGTATTAAATAAAACGATAAATCCTAGTCCCAAAAATAAAGTGATATTCCCCATCAACTCCGCCCGATTCAACTCAAACGACTGGTCCATAAGAGCAACTTTATTCCAAGGACAAATATCAAGGAGACAATTGCAGTGTTTATGCGGCGCAAAGTGACCAACTAACATCCACGAATCAGAAGATCAAAGGACAGTTACCAGAAATAGCAGCTAAGGTTACAAAGGCGACAATGAGCATAGTAGGGTAGAGGTCTAACAGTTAAAAGTCTCTCATAGATCAACTCCCAGCTTTCCATACATTTCTGCACATTCTGATTAGATGAAATAGTTTTCCCCAGAAATTTGGCGGTTTTGGTCAGCAAAATTGCGATACCTCAACCCTGTTAACTATGATCTATCGAGTGTTACTCTAAATTCCATTATTTTTGGCGTCGTATTAAGGGAATGACAAACCATGAACATTTCGAACGTGCTGTTAGTGTTCAGTTGCATACATGATCGGACCAAACGTGTACGGATGGTTAACAAGGCCCGACCAGAATTGTTCAACAAGGTGTGCAATGTGTGCTGTTTTTTGAGTCTGCATCCCTTTTACCTACGTACACTGACAGAATGTCTACTCACCTGAATTAGTTGATGCAATTTGTTGACAATGTTAAGAAACGGTGATTTCTATCGCCAACTTTCACACTGATGAATATCGGTCATTTGCGTAGTAACAATTTCATGCTGTACCTCCCGGTTAGCCTTCTTTTCATCGGAGTCAGCATAGTACCAAACGTATTGAATGCTAAACAATTGGTGTCATTTAAAGCATGAGATGAACGCAGTTACGGTTAGACAGCTACCAAGCAACCAAACCACTCTTACCCACCAATAGGGTAGTTTGTACGGTCTACCAATGTTGAATCAGGATGAATGGAGTGTAATTTCGTGGGTGGACGATTAGTGGGCCAGGGGAATGCAAGGGCTTGGATGAATTTCTTATGGTAACGTAACACAGGATGATGTGGCCGGATGGCGACGCTGAGGCTGTTGCTACGTTCCGACTTCCTATTGACCTTGGCAGTTGTCTAAGCACACTATGAAAGACATGTAAAGATTGTTCGGGGTTCACTTCGTGACGTGTCTGCCAGATATTACACGATAACCCACATTCCACTCACCCCGACTTAATTTACGCAGACTGTACAAAACACCTTTGTGGTGGGTAGGACTGATTTGATTGCTCAATCGCTATCTAGTTGTAGCTGTTTTTTGCACGCTTCAGCTGACTTTCATCATTTCACCTTTAAAAATGTATTGGGCAGTTGACGGATTTCTGAGAAGTGTACATACATCATATTGTACATATTCTAAAGAACACATGGATGTTTGGAGTCCAAAATGCTCAGTTTGTTTAAGTTCTACCACATGTGAATGTTCTAGAAATCTGGTTGGATGAAACCAGTACGCGTTTGTTTGAGCCAAACGATTCATCACATTTTAGTAACGTGATGCCAATGGTTTCAATATTGCCCCATGTTTCATCTTACCAGATGTGCCGGAAGAAATTACGGAAGGACGGCTGCGTGAAAAGCCGGAACTTCGGTTTTCGCTTCCTGCTAAAAACCGATTGATTCGTGAGTTTATTCAAATAGTTACTTTGTTCGAGGACTTTGTGCAGACATTCCACATGATTTCCGGAATACAGAGTAGCAGTCTGGTAATATATTAGTCATATAAACTGTTGACATCGTACAAGTCTAGAAGGACAATTGAGATTTTCGAGTTGGAAAAGTTAAGACCTGCAGTCCTAACGACTTATCAGGGTGTAATGGTTGCCTAACGACAAGAAAGTCCACAGGTAGTGCCGAAATGTACTTGGTGCCTCAAAACAGGGCATTACCTACCTCTGGTTAAGAAGGCTTGAGTTTGGGTTGGTGCATATTATGACTACAAATGTCACCATCAATTCAGACCATAGAGACTGTTTCAATAGTTTGAATATACCCAGTTTAGTCATGCGAAGAAATGTCTAGCGAACAAGCTCGTCTTCGGTGTTTCATCATCAGGTTAAATGCAACACATTTATATGGGGTTCATGGGGGTAGTAGATAACATATTACTGCGGTAATGGTTGTCAGTCAACACTCTGTTTCATTTGTGTCATGTGACTCAGCTACGTAACACTGGTCAAATGAAATGTACGAAGTCTGCGGGAGAAAGGTAACATCTAGGATATATACTACAGACAAACTTGTATTACTGATAAGTAGTTTGGCGGATTTGATCAATTAGAGGAGATCTAACTGCAAACTCTGCACTTCGGTTGAATTCGGAACAGTGACAGAAACAACACACGAAAAAGCAGCAAGTGCTCTGCCAACTCAACTGTGAAACCAGTTGGACCCCTTCGAAATTATCAGACCTTCCGAGCACACCTACAGGCAGAGAGCCAACGAGCATGGACAACAACCAAAACGCGTCTGACAACCCAAAAGTCTACGTTTAATTTCACCGCTATCCAAATATTGGCGTAGTCGATAGCTCATCATTCCGAATTCCAACCAAGCCAGGAATGCAATGAACTCTGTTTTGGCAGTATGTACCATCTGTGACTGTCGAAAACTGTTAACATTTTCTGGACCCTAGTCACAACAAATCTAGGCTGTGTGAAGCTCATTCTCAACCTACGCCATCAGGACATCATCAGTGTGCTTATTATAACATGGGTTAGGCTGGCTTCAAGAATTTCCACAAAATTAATCAGGATATATTGATCAATGAAAATTCGAAGGCGGTCCTGTGGGTGAAATCGGCACCTTCTTATAGTTAATATCTAGTCTGTGAATCGTTTCGGGAAGACTAAGTGGTACTTGCTTAATGGTAAATGGATTCATCTTCTTAGACATAATGTTTTCCCCTCACTTTGAAAAAATGCCCTCTTATTCACTAAACCTTCGAACAACCTTCTTTAACTGTCACAAATTAAGTCGCTATCTCGAAGAGATGGACCGTTTTTGCCAGAAATAATACCTTCCAAATAGAATGCAGTTGAGGCCAGTTCAGGTTTGAACGTTTATGAGTGTCATTACAAATGATTGCTTGCTTCGAGGTTATTAAATAAATTACCACCAATTGGATCAGAAAGTGTGTGGTTGGAATGGGATCTTCACGTTGGAAGCTAAAGTGCCAATCCGGACGGAAGTACCTTGAATCCAAACATGTGCAAACGGGTTTACATGAGAATGAGTGATGATGGCTAATTATGAGTGCGAATGATGTAGCTCAGTGAACCCCCGTTGCGAGCAAATGGTCTGACCTGCCGTTAGGAATTGTTTTGTAAACGACCGAACCAAATATTACTCTTAGATGTTCAGCTAGCTATTGGTTTGCGTGTTAGTTTAAACCAGCAGTTTTTGGTGATGCTCAGATATTCGTGAACGCCGACATCAGTATAGCTATCATTTGAAGTGCCAGTGTACGAACTGACAACACGTTTACACGACTGGTGTTTGGCTTTTTGGAAATCGCCTCTCTGTGTTGCTATCAAGAGGAACATTTTGAGAGAAGATACCAGCCTTTCACAACAGATTGATAGCACTGACGCAACGTGGTAAACACGTGTTTACCTTCAGTACAAAGGATTCAGCCGGTGCATTTTGTTGTTTGCTATTACTGATCATGGATCACATGGATATAGAACTTTTCTTGTTTGTCGAACGTGAATGTATGGTAAAAACGTAGTTGAGCGTGTACCACATGCTTCACACCTAAACCAATAAAAGCTGCTCTAGTTTCTTGGGGTTCCTCGCAAAAATGTGATCAGCTTGCCATATCTAATGGATTGCAAAACTACCCCCTGCTTTACATTTCTGATTTCGTACAGCCTTAATACACACGATGTTTGTTTTTGTAACGCTAGTTCACGAATTGTTTGCCTCGTCCACATTAGTAACTGGTACTAACTATGTTTCGGCCCACCAAACTGCAAAGAAAGCAAGATGGCGTCCATTCAAACATTCAGGCATTTCGGCCATTCTCTGATTCATTCATCAGAAATGCCTAATGATACTGAACTACGGTTTGACTGTGTATGTTCAATCTTCTATTTCAGTGGAGAAATTCACGGAACTGCCATGTTCTAATGAAACCAAGGCAAGAATTTGTCAACGTTAGATTTCGTAACTTTTCGTTAAGATATCTTTAAACGATCATAATTTTATACACTAGTGAAAATTCATATACGCGCACGTGTGATAACATTTAGACGTGTTTCACATAGAAGCTGAATCATGTGACTACGGAACACTTGTCATAGGTTTTGAATGTTATGAATTGAGAATTACAAAGGCGAATGCACAGTACGTATTCCTGTCGATTTTCCGATCGCTCCGTCTAAGGTTTGTTCTTCTCATAACACTCTCCAGTATTGTATATATTTGCATCAACTGAAGGTTGACATCCAGCCTGGGAATTTGTATTGCTAGGATGATATTAACTGATCCATGGATTTCGAACTGGACTGAACTGAAACAAGCAATCAAAGTGAGAATATTGCTTCACCAGCGAAGAAGCTCGATGGCCACTCATAGTTTTTTCTGATTTTATGGAACCAACTGACGTTGGTTAATCTTAAGTTGAAAAATGAAGTCGCAAGGGGTTAAATTTAATGCTTTGTCAGCACACTATTAAAGTGGCTGGTACTGTTATGCACACAGTCGGGCAATCAGCCTTAGAGAATTGACTTCAGGCTTCACTAAAGATTAATTCACATAATGAGTGGGTAGAGAATTTAACACCTTCATGCAAGCGTTTTTAAACCTGTGTATTACTCTTGCCCCGAAAATTGGTTAAATAAAGAAACACGTTTATTAAATGATGACTGTTTTTCAGTAGGTTTGTGACTGCTGACTGGTTTCAACTTTCGAAAAGAAAACATCAACAGTATCATTAAAATATGCACACAATGTTGAAGAATCGATCGGAAGTTTGCGAAAATTAATCCAAGAGTTTGTATTCCGTTTTTAACCAGTTAGGGCAGATTTAATAAGCACCGTATAATTAATAGTAGAGTGTGTAAACGATGATACATTAATAACTCAGGTGACGAGGTGTGAACCAAGCGAGTTTGTAACCGACAGTGATGTGAAGAAACTAAATCATGCTTGAAAAATGTCCGAAAAAAGTGGAACCAAAACGACTTCATGGGCGTTCTTAAAAACGCGGGGAATCTCACTGCTGATGTTCTGGCTACAGATATCAAGAACTAAAAAGGACAACCAGATAAACACTTTCCGTACACTTGAGGTAACTTTCGCATGAGTGGACATAAAATGTTGGTGCATATGTAGTGCTACGCTTAGGGTTAATTAGGCTCGGCTGAATTAACTGATCCTGGGAATCTCGTAGAAATTCCCACCGTAATCATGAAAAACAATGTGTAGCGAACAAGCTCGTCTTCAATGATTCATCATCAGGCTAAATACATCACATTTATATCACAGGTTTCACAGAGATAAGGTTAAGGGTGTAAACGGGGGACGTGTGGTTAATCTGGTCAATCAGTTCAATGTCACAATGCAATCAAGTACCCACTTGAACAATGGGTCTTAACAGGCTAACCGGGTGGGGGGTTGGCCAGGACAAATCCAGAGCCTGAACAAAACGTTTCTGGACGCACAGGGGTGGGTTATACATTTGGATCCCAACAGCCTCAGCTGTTGACAGAATCCTACTCCTCACCGCTCTAGACCGGTTGGTTTTAACTCGGCAGATTGGACGAAATGCGTCCTTTACGTTGACAGTGTGACTGGAATCCACCAGGTGTGATAGTATGGCGCTACCGACAGACTTCGCTATACCACTGTTGAGCCAAGCTGGATGGTGTTCCCGAATCCGTTCCGATAAGCGTCTAGTCGTGCGGCCAACACAACTGGTCCAACAGGAACAAGTAAATGAGTATACACAGAACGAGGCTGCAGAAACAGGCACTTCATCTTTTAGGCGTGGGCACAAAACCGGATTGGACGTAAAGTGGACTAGTAATTTAGCGGCGTAGAATGTTCGGTTGACTGCGCTTGTGAGCCTACGTGTAATTGTTTCGGCTAAAGTATCGCCTTTGAATGGTAATCCGATATGCACTGTTTTCTCTTCTACAAGGTACACCTAGTCTCTTTCACTCCGCTGTTGCATGGCCCCATCTATGAACCTTTCTCGGTAGCCATTCTGTATGAATATTGTGCGTATGAATGCTAATTCTTGCGCAGTTGTGTCCTCCGTGCAGGTCCTTAAGGCTCTTCCCGTCAAACAGTTGATCAGATTTCTTTTCGAGTCAAGCGGTACGAAACTATTGAAATGAATATACTGATCAGTCCAAGTATACTTTCTATGTATCGCCTACTCAATTGAGCCATCAGCACGGTGACGTAAACGTACATCAAAAAAGCCTAATTGTCTATTCATTTCGGTCTCTAACGAAAATTGTAAATTTTGGTGCACGTAAGCTCACAAGCGCAGTCAACCGCTAAATTACGAGTCCACTTCACGTCCAATCCGGTTTTGTGCCCACGCCTAAAAGATGAAGTGCCTGTTTCTGCAGCCTCGTTCTGTGTATACTCATTTACTTGTTCCTGTTGGACCAGTTGTGTTGGCCGCACGACTAGACGCTTATCGGAACGGATTCGGGAACACCATCCAGCTTGGCTCAACAGTGGTATAGCGAAGTCTGTCGGTAGCGCCATACTATCACACCTGGTGGATTCCAGTCACACTGTCAACGTAAAGGACGCATTTCGTCCAATCTGCCGAGTTAAAACCAACCGGTCTAGAGCGGTGAGGAGTAGGATTCTGTCAACAGCTGAGGCTGTTGGGATCCAAATGTATAACCCACCCCTGTGCGTCCAGAAACGTTTTGTTCAGGCTCTGGATTTGTCCTGGCCAACCCCCCACCCGGTTAGCCTGTTAAGACCCATTGTTCAAGTGGGTACTTGATTGCATTGTGACATTGAACTGATTGACCAGATTAACCACACGTCCCCCGTTTACACCCCTAACCTTATCTCTGTGAAACCTGTGATATAAATGTGATGTATTTAGCCTGATGATGAATCATTGAAGACGAGCTTGTTCGCTACACATTGTTTTTAATCCTGGGAAGTTTAACAAGGAGTTGCTCGGTTCACACAAGTTAAAACATAGCTATAATCCAAGGAGCACATACGAGTAGTCATTTTTGCTTCCGTCCAGTGTACCTTGAATGAGGTGAACAAAAGTGAAAACAGCATCTAGCATTGATACTAGACATCAGTTAAGCTTTCATTTTGGCAAGCATACCTTTTTCAAACACTGGGGTGGTCTTAAACAATCCATTTTGTGTACTAAGTTCATCCCAATAGTCCTCCATCAGACTGCGCCTATTATGATATAGGGTATTGGGCAAATGATAATACAAGTTTCATTATAATACATGTTCACCTAACTTGTAGGGATAACTCATTTAGTTCGGTAACCATGTTGGTTCCTAAGTGTGAAGCCTTCTGAGAGGTTACTTGGCTTTGTGTGAATATTGGTTGCGATGGTACCACTGACACAGAGATGCCGTCGAGTGTGAGATCTTGAAACCCTCGTTTACTCACAATTTAAGACTTGAAGACAAAAACCCAGCTAAACCTGTAAGTCACTGAAGTGTCTTCCTCACTCTTATGTTTCCTTCGTGGACTTAGCTTGTTGGCACACGTTATAGCCTTTCTTCTCATATATTTTGCTGGGATATCCTGCACAGCAATGAATCAGTCTGTTCTCAGTTAGTAGTTCCCGGGTATTATGCACAGTTGAATAAGCATATAGCGTACCCGCAGTCAGGTAGATGTATACAATACTGGGTAATGGAGTTTGTATGGTTATAAATTATTTTGCATTTTTTTGGCACAGTGAGTCAAGTTACACTCGTATCTCGTCAATCAGATGTGTATGCTTGTGGTACCTATTTGTTGCAAAGTTTTAGCTTCCAGTTACAAGTGACCCATCAAAACTCAGATCTTTTTCAAATTGATGTGTCCACTGTAGCTATTAGTGAACAAGTAGGCAGGTAACTATAAAAAACCAACCTCAACATCACTTGGTACTCTCAATGGCAACCTGCAGATTCCGATCGACTTGAACTCCAAATCCGAACGCATTCGTTATCATGAATACGGGCCATTATGGTATCAACCCTTCAAGCAATTTGAAAATCCAAAAGGTCAGTCCACCAAAAATAAATCAAAATTTTGCAGTAACTCATTATTCGTTTGATGCAGTTCTACAGAAAGTTGAGCCTACGTGACACGCATATTCGACCATGGTGCTAATCAAAAAACACCAATCAGTGTTTTGATCATGAAGCAGGTTAACTTCTCGTGCTTGAGGATAACTCCGTGCATGATTGTTGGTGAGAGTGAAATGCCATCGAAGTTGTTCAGTCCTATACGAGATTGTCATAAAAGAATCAACGTGGTCAGTTCCCTGTGGGCAGTCACCTGTACCCTCTCTACTGCTGATATATAGACGTCATTGCAGTCATCATCTAATTGACATGGAGTCAACAGCTGTCTCTCCTGCTTTCAGCTAAGCAAATTTCGCCAGTCAGCTCTACACAAAACCGGAGGCGCATAAATTATGTCCCTCCATTGGCCTGAACACGTACCCCGGACAAGATGGATCCTTGAGACCGCAAGTTGTGAATTACCTAAGCCAACCAATTTTCAGACTTCCACGGTTTCTTCGAAGAACTCAGGAAGCTCACGGTTGTCGTCATCCTAGCCCGCAAGTCAGAGGAACCTGGTAGCAAAACCTGTAAAATATGCCTTGAAAATACGTCTATATTTTGTGGTTCCCATACTATTCCATCATGCTGCCCGTCATTGTCCGAACAATTATATGATCCTCACCTGGTTGTGACGTAAATAACAACCCAAGCAAAGGGTTACTTTTGATAGTCTAATACTGGTTGTTTACGTCGTGCTAAGTCTGTCAAAAATGCACCAGTGTCACAAGTAGCGCCGGCCAGTGTCCACGTCAAAGACCGTGTGCGGATTGTATTGGTTGGATCAAGGAACCGACAGACTTCCTTATGGTCTAGGATCACTGCAAGCAGATTGAGGTCTTTCCAGTTGCATGCACTGACAAGCAATTTGCAAACAATCTGCGATGCACACTCGAGACCCTCAGGACACAAAAACAGTTTGCATCGCTAGTAAAGCTCCGTTTATCAGTGCACAGTCTTGAACATTTTTACGGAACAACAGTGTGCAGCATGTGTGGTCTGCTTCAAGCCACCACGTATTCAACACCTTGGTTGACAGTGTGTTCCAAAATGTTAAACAAGGTTTCCTTGAAGCGCACTCCGGAACAATGCAAACGAACGTAGATCCATGTGTGCTTATTTATTGAATGATCTCATTTCAGTTAAACAGGGGATCTACTGCAGGTGCATTTGTCTCTGTTCATCTCTAGCCTTGGTGTATAGTTAAAACAAAATTGTGTGTAAAAAATCAAATGACAGAAGGAAACTATTCTTGGTGAATTTAGGCCAAGTTTACACTGAGCTTCTCTCAAGGGACGTGTTGGTATCTTCCAATATCAATCACCTTAGAGGGTCTGAAGCTGTCCAACGACTACATTATGCATTGACATCTGAGCCCCATTCAACCTAACATGGTGGAATCCCTGGAATTAAACCGGCTAGCAGAAAATGTGGGTGTTTGCTGCCGTCTGCTTCGGAGCTGGAAACAACAAAAGACACAATTGGAGGAAACGATGTTCGGACTCTCCCACTACTTACCATAGCCAGTCAATCAATATTAATCCTCGACTTATTATATTCACTAAGAAGGTTGAAGTAGGATTTCTTCTTTGTACTATCAAATAAATTGTGTTGTTGGACAACAGTGTGGCTCTTCGAAACCTACGCCAATACTAAACTATCTTGTAAAATACTGGTTTCAATCCAGGGTTCTTATGCTGCGCCTAAATGTCAATTACTTAATGACGTTTTACCCGTACATCAAACATTTCATACCTCCACTCGAGTTGCTGATCTCATACGTTTATTACTGCATTGCCTGTGATATTAATCAGTAAGTCTTATTAAGACCTGCCGGTTACAGAACTGCAGTTGTTCACCGATGCCTTATGAAAAACGAACTACCCGGACAGAATACACCCAGTGTGTTAGCCACACCAGTGAATACAGATATTTATGTTTGATGAAAACCAGGGTTAAGTACACACTGGTGTGGCGGAAGCAGCTGCTGAACCCGCGTTTACACCAGTCAGTAAAACAAACACTCACTTGAAATCAGGGAGCAGCTCATTGTCAGTAACATTTACACAATTTGTCTTATTGACAATCTATCAGTTAACGGCCAGTCATTGTTCGTATATTCTCCCACCCAATGCTGTTGTTGTACAATGCTATTAAATTTGAACTTCCCGCAGCACCACAAACACATCACATGGGCTGAAACCGAGTTTCACGCTCTCCATTGGTTTAACTAAGCAACTTAAATTTAGGTGAACATCACACCGACTACTCGGTTAAGTTTATAACCATACGTTTTAATGGTTTCATTTCCGTCAAATTATGACCGGCGATTTCATCAACCATGAAAATCAGTCCAGCTTACATTTGGGCTTTTCTTTGTGCTCAATGCCTTCATATCAGGAAATATAGCAGTGTCATCATCCCGAAGTTACAGGTAACGGGGGACTCAACGAAGGCGGATTATTTGTACTCTAGTTCTCAAGTGACGGTTGGTCAACATGGATAAAACGGCGTCTAACCGCACCTTTAGCCACAATCTACAATGCCGTGAAACTATGTGTAATATTAGGAAACAGATTCTTACATGTTCTGTTGTCTACGAATAAAGAACCTAAGTCTTTCACACCCCATTGTTCAAACAAATATTCGTGTGGCTGCAGTATGAGCTACAGAAAAACGACAAACGAATAGTCAGCTTCTCGTATCAAGCAGCATGTTCCCAAGTCGCTGAAAACACACCTAAAAATGTCAAGCGCATGCACATGGGATGACAGATACCATCTGGCGTCATCAAAATAAAACGCTTAATCCAAACAGGACACAGAGTCAGACTTTCTGATGCCATCCGTGTGGCTTTTCGAAGTAACCGGAAACGCGTCTTCCAGTTTCCTGAGATTTTAGCTACCATGCATCAAATTCCCCTCTGTGTTCAAACACGGTAGTCGACATCTTCATTTATTTAGTCCCCGTTTCCGTATCTGTATGTCGAATCCCTTGAACCGTGACTTTCGCCCTACGGGTTTTAGCTTAATACTCAAGATTACTTAAATGTCCGTGTGTGAATAAAATATACAAAATGCCATTCTGGAGGACATCTCCCCTTCCTCTTATTCCAGTTCATCAATGAAACAAGTTGTTTCAGATAGCTTAATTAGGTGGCCAGTGCGCTTCATGGGAATACTGTAACAGTCTATGTGCGTACAGTGACGATTTGGTCAATGATTTATTGAAGAAACATTGAGAATTGATCAGAGCAAAACGTCACTCTAGTCTGCACGGGGAGATTGGCATCTTAGACTACGAAACATGCCACGTTTCCGTTGTTTAAATGACTATTTTAATAGGCTACAAAAACTGTATCAGAAAACAGGTCTGATAGAAAAGTAGGGTAGAATCAAATTGTGAGATTGTAGATGTGACAGTTAACTTAGTTTGTGATGTTTTTTCTGAGAGTTAACCGATGATGGCATTCAGGTGGGGGTAAAGATCCTGTGAGGTCCACACACCTTTCGACACATGCTCTTAAGAAATTACACTTGTTGTTCGATCTCAATTCCTCTTCTGCAGGAACTTTCGTGATACGGTTCACTTCCGGGGCACCATTAGAATCATTAAAAAGGTGAGTTGCATATTATGTTAGTTGCACTTATTCTGACAGCCTATATTATCTACGGCTGAGTGACCGATGAATTGTTTCTGATGGCATTATATACCTGTAACCTTCAGTCGGTTTTTTGTGGGGTGGAAGCAGTACCTTCCAACTCTTACTCATGAGATGTTGGAGGGTAACTGCGAAGATATCAAGAATACTTGAACATCGCTGCCGTAAATAGGTAATGCCTTAAACTTTAAAACTATTCAGTGCACAGAACGCATGAGGTGAACTGTCTCATGATGTTCAATGACGAGCCATCTCAGACAATAATTTCTGCTGTTGTTTTTATAGTACTAATGGTTTTATATAATAGCGTGCCGTCTAATGAAATATTACTCAATATTGTCTCCCTCAAAATTTGAACAGCTCCAGCCTATTGCTATTGTTCGTGGAAGACGTTAGATTTAATTTGAACAAACTGGCGGTGAAAGGTGAATTCAAACGTATGAAGTAAGTTGAAATTTCAACGAAAACAGGCTTTTTGTTAACCACTTATCAATGCCAAGATAGGACCATACCTAGTTTATCAAGGAAAGTAATTCCACTGAGAATTGTCACATGGTTGTGTCTGTTTCATTTAATCCGTCTTTATTTTGACCAGATAAGTGAAGTCAAGGCGTGGTTTACTTAGACCGATGTGTGGCTAGTGCACGCAAAGGTGGTTAGCTGGCAAAGCGCTTCATGTGTTTTCTAAGAGAAATATGGCATTGTACGACAATTGCCCAGCCGGTTGACATTTAAAGTAGTCTCGACAGCTGGCACTTGATCACCCCCGTATCTCATGTGAATTCCACCGAGAAGACCGGGAGTTTAACTCCCTTGACAGCCATAACGTTGTGCGTGGAATTTTTATTACGGTTGATTGGCCCTTCTCTGGTTCGAATCCGGAAAATGTCTAACTTTTTCACAGTCGTGTTGCCTCCGGAGTATGGTTTTTCATGACTTCCAAGGTCGGATGTGTACATGTTTCAGTTTAACGCCTCAGAAGTCCCAACAATACTTGATTGAACCTATATCTGACGGATTCTCAAAAGAGTAATTACGGCATGTTTGACTACAAAATGTCTAATCATCACTGTGGGATTGGGCTCGGCGTTATCATCCTGAAAACGCCCCTGTTTCTTTTTAATGGTTTAGCGGAACGGATGAGTATCACGGTGTTATAATTCTTCTATTTGGTGACGCTTGTTCCAAAGCCTATGGATCGCTAACCCTGTGGGAAAACGTTAACGCTTTGAACAATGAGATTTGTTCTCCGCTCAGTCCCTCACTTTCTAACTTCCAAGCCCTCTGTAACAATTAGGTGTGTAAATGTAGTGGAATGTCCGTACATATTGTCCACCAGCAACTGAGCTAAGCGCTGCACGTAACGAATAAGTCTAACAAATTATTCTGGTGGATTTCATATAAAAATATAATGTTCCCTGAGAGCATGAACCTGGTGTCGTTGTCGCTGATTTGTCAGTGCGATGTGTGTGGGGAATCCGAGAACTGATATGGCTTGTAAGGTGTCGGTCATGAGCCGAAAGAAGCTCTACTTCAGACCGCCCTGTTAAAATCCGTAGGTTAAACCATATGGACGATGAAAAATTGTTGATTACTGTAAACCGATTTCGGCGCCTGTTTCCTCTCCTTGCCTGCCCGGACGCTGGACAGTAATGCTACAGATGGGCTGTGTCTCGAGTAAACAAATCAAAAATCTGGTTCGCTGTGTTTAGTGAGTTTGCTAGAACAATGAAAGTGTACTGTAAGTTACATCCATCTCAATAACTCGCTGTATCTCTGAATTCAAACATCTAGTCTTCACAAACGTGCTCACTAATTATAAAATTATTTGTACAGTGTAAACTGACCACAACACGAACTAGGGTTTTCAACTCTACTCATGTGAGCACTCGGTTCTCCGGATTTGTGAGGACATCATACCTGGTTTCTTTTGACTTCTCCATCGTCCATACGAAGCAGTGTACCTTATCTGGATAGCTTACGTATGTTGCTCCGCTTACTAGCCAAGGTTGATCGACATAATCGAATATCAACAAGTTAGTTGTCAAATCCAACTGTCCATCTAAGCTCATCTGCTATTGCTAAAAACGGCTATATGCACGAGCTTTGCCGACATATAACATTTGGGTTTTGCAGTTCATTAGCCGAAACAAAAGGTACATCCAAACCGTGAAACGTGTGGAAAAGGTGTCGATCCGTAATAATGACTTTTATTCTTGCCTAAACTTACAAACACAAAATACTCATCCGTCTTAAAAGGACACGCAGCAGCTTTTAATTTAAAATGTTGAGCAGAACTCATTAATGAGGCCGAGGTTATCGAGCTTTTTATTCTGGTGTACACTGTTTTGGTTATTACTAAACAACCATAGATTCTGGCCGCACTAATTTTAAAACAAGCCTATTTGACTTCCATTTACGAATTTCGTCCCATTGTTGCTTCCGTTAGTTGAACAATCAATAAATTTCGATGAGCGACTGACGTTTGTTTTCTCAGTATGTATGGCGTTCATTTCTCACAAACTTGATTAAAGCATGTTAACAAAAAGAGAGCGAGACAAATTACAATCACAAACACATTTCTAAGATGCCCTCAAAAAGCCCGACAGTTTTATGTACAGATTCATATAACAATTGTTTTTGGCCGTACTAAACAATGCAAAAGAGGATAGTGTAGAGCTTGATGTACAGTAAGAAACTAGTGGCATCCGGCTGACAAAAACAATACAAATGAGTAAGTTTATTTAGGTGAAGCAAGGTTGTGATTTGAAGGTCCGTGATGTGATCAGTGGCTAGGTGTATTCATCTCCGTGACTGACAGGTTTTGCCAATGGTCGTGAGAAGGGTGGGACTAGCAAGGTGGGTCAAGAGTACACTATCTAGCGGGAGATGAGAGTCCGCCTAGCCTGAATATTGTCTAAAATATAGGTGATTTGAGAAGTTTATAATGAACAAGTCAAAGGGAAGCAGTCAAGCATGTTCAAAGGTGACAAAATGAGTCTCAGGCATTTGTGTTAAATCACACACATCTGAGGTAGGGTTTCTGATTTGGTTTGCGCATTTGTCATTATTGAGGAGTTTAACAAGTCGCCACCATTTTTACTGAAACAGTTACGTACATATAGAGTTATGTTTACGTGGAACGGAATTTTAAGTGGTTTTTTTATCAATGACGGAACGTTTGATGTCATCTAATGACATCACTAAACAGAATTCATTAGTGCCGGAAATGTTAAGATAAACAAAGAAACCAGCGATTATCGCAAGAATAGTTTAACGAGGTAAATTTGTACACAGAAACCACAATTGCCTGGTAATAAAAATCAAGTCAATATTACGAAGACATTGTCGAACTCATATCGAACTTCATTGGTAATAGCTGAAGCGTAGGCACATCCACCACATCCGAGTAAACGATAGTACCTGGTTTATCGAGTAATGAAGAAAACAGGCAGTGAGCCCGCTTTGCGGATAATGGTCTAGCCTCTCGATTCTAACTGCACTAGCTAATTAAAAGCAAAAATAACTTCTAATGAAGGCGCAGAAATATGGTTGCTTATTCATCATTACATTCGTTTAGGATTAGTCGAAAGTTCTTTCAAAGCCTTCAAGAAAAGGGTTTCGAATTTGACTTTAGTGTGCACCAGTGCGACGTGACAATCAGAAAAACCGTTACAGAGATTATTACCGTACGAAATTTTGCTCGCGACATGTTGAACACCTATTCGTTTTCATTTAAATACAGATATTCGATCCGAGCAGTGGATGATACAGTGCAAATTCGGGTTACCGGACCAAGTGAATATTTGAGGGTCAGTTTCTGACATTCGCTTAACAACTTGGTTCATTCATCACGATCATGCTACAATTCATCTGATATTCTTTCTGCTCATACACGTCTTCGCATGGTACATTTTATCTGAAATGAGCAATGAGAATGACCTCGATGGTTTGAATTCAAAAGGACATCAACGGTTTACGAAGCGAGTCATTACATCTCGATTGATTTTCAAATCAGTGCACTTCTATTTATAAGTAGAAGCCGTCTATCATTTGCTGACTGCTACCGCTGACTTGGCTTGACTATTCAGCTCTGTTTTGCCCAATCAGTTTTAACGAGGCAAAAGCGCACTCATTAAGTCGGACAATACTCAATCGCTCAGACTTCGCAAGTGGTCCACTATGTGAGTTAGGCAGCCTCCTCAGAAACAGAAGTTTCACACTTGGTCCCAGTTAACCACACATCTCATCGTGTCGTATAGAAATCACCAGGGATCGACTGCCTTGGCAGACTTTTCCAAACAGTTCACGCTGGAGTGCAACTCCATGGATGAGCAGTGAGACTGTTTTGCCGGTGACAGAAGGGGCCCACTCAGTCACTCTAGCCATGCATGCCTCACAAGTTCCTATGGCTTGCTGGAGTTAATTGAGTTATGTGTTATTCGCAACATTTTGTGCATGGGCAGTGATTGATGTCATACGTCGCGTTGGAGTTACTACCCAAAGCGACATCATTACGAACTATTCACTATAGATGATTTGTTGCGTGGAGAAACTACTTAAAAATACGAAAGATAACGACACATTTGCAAATCAATCCGTAGTCTTTCCTATACTCACAGAAATATACTCATGCCATCAGCGTTCGCAAAAATCGTGCTGAAACTTAGCATACATCAGCCGCTTTGAACGTTTTGGGGTTTGATTAGGTATGACAACGTAATTGGCGAATTTGTATTAATCAAGATTTGCCAGGAAACACACGATCGGTCTCTTATCCTTGATATTGCAAAACGTCCGGCGCAGCGTTCAAAAATGTGCATTTCTGAAGGGTTACGACAATTACGAAATTTATTGGCAGTCTCGGGTTAACTGAGATTGAAGAACATATATAGGTTGTCACCAAGCTTGAACGACTGTTCCAAAGACATTATCTGTGAATAAAATCTTCTTACCCATTTTGACTATAAAACAAATTTCGTTAGTACAATCCAGTGTTGTTGATCAACTGGCTACACATAACATCAAAGAAATTTCTTTGTGATTCCCTCACTCTAGAATTGTGTGCTAAGACTGACACCACCGATAACAAAACGGTAATTATGATTATTTCACATTTTCTTCACAACAAACTATCCCCATCACCTCACTAATGGTTCTACTGAGTAAAGGTGAACTGTCTACTGATACTGCAATTTCGTGGATCTTGTGGAACGAGTTGCAAATGTTGAGCATCACTTCGTTTACCTGACTGAATCCGATAGGATCACACACATAACTGGACTACGGAATGATTATCGTTTGAATTCGAGCATTCTTTTTGCATTGGAAAAAGCCAATCCCCAAAGTCTTTAAATTTTTTTGTTTGTCTAATGAATGTCCCCAGACAGGTTTGCCATCACAACCTGGTCACTGCCAAGTCAACTAACTTCCGTCTGCTACCGTTCGTCATTGTACACAAAGGGAATTTGCGTCAATAGTGGAGTTGCCGTTATAGTCAGTTGAGTGATCAGGAACGGATAGCTATTCAGTGTGTGGCTTGAACTTGACATTCACTTCACACTGCTTGCATCATTGGTTAAATTACCAATAGGAGGCCGGTTGACTCGCTTCTGCTCTTTGGGAATCAATTTACAACTTTCTGAGACATTCGCTAACAGTTCGAACGATTTATACGTGTATACCTTGTACCTGACATGTAGTCGCGTCACCGAAAATGAGCACGCATTTGACACTGTCCGTTGCTGGTGGTTACTGAGACCATTCACTCGCAAGCCCGCAAATGCGCCTTTCTGGGTCTCTGAAAGTTGCATGCTAGTCAGCAGCCAAACTGCAAATCGCCGTGTCCTTTCAGCTTGTAAGAAAGTGTCGTGCAAAGGATGCACGCCACTAGTTCTAGTTCTGGTAGACTGAAAATCACTCAAAGTGTAACATAGCCGTTCTTCCCGGTTATATTTCCCCAGCTGGTTTCTTTCAAAAGAAAACACCAATCCAGTGATTTTGGTTTGACTGAGCTGGTCATTATCATTTATGCAAAGGAATAGAGCTGCTCAATCAACGGCGATAAACCGGTCATAATTAGTGTGTAGTCCATGGTGAAGTAATCAATAAGATGGCTTAATGACAGCATTGTCGGGGCTTAATTCCTGCTGTAGCAAGGCTACACGCTACTGACGAACTCTAAAAAAGGTGACTTCATTCATAAAACATTGGAAAAAAGATAGTCGGATTCGTCCATCTGGAGAATCACGCAAACGTCAGAGTCGGCATCACTCCCCACCTCAACATAAATGGCGTTCTTGAACAGCTAATAAGTTTTAGCTGGTTGAATCCAAGACTATTTTGGGCTATAGCCATGAATTGCGATGTATAGTGGAAAAATAACGGCAATTATTAATATAAAATGCTTTAAGCATACATCATCGTATGCAGATCAAACGAATGATCGACGCACCATTCGTGGATGTGAGCCCAATCGACATCATTTGTATGGTCCACTCCAAGTGCTACCATATGCTCGTTTGCGACCATAATTGTCGATGAGGACCTTTATTAAAAACCACAGAACAGGCAAATTCCGATTCAACTCTCAGTTTATTTTGAACCTGGAGTTTAATCATTTCTTTAATTGTGAAATTTTAATAGAAGGTATCAATTCGTTACACTTCTGTTGAAGAGGACTAAACAAATGAATCCATAAGTGCCGTTAGCCATCTATGGTGTTCATTAAGAGAATGAGAGTAACACACGATCGTCGGCCAGTGGCACGCACAGTGTGAACGGACAGGCTGGTCATGACTACATTTTACAACAGTACCTAATGGAAAAACGTCTTTAACTGTGAGCGGACAGGATGGAAGTCCGTTCTTCAGAATGGACTGACAGCTCTCGTCACACTTCAATACCATTGACAACTCAGTTGACACGGCAACCAGCATTCATTGGTGAGCACTCATCCAGCTCATTAATCGCTTCATATACCAGGTTTTGTGACTTACTGTAACGTGGAATGTATGTCGACTTACTCATAATGTGCATGAGAATAACTGATTTAGACAAACATTTTCCATCACTATTCCACTCAAAACTGACTCGTTTTGGTGATCTACTCAATATGTTTAGTGGAGCTGCTAGAGAGGTTGTTGTCGTGAGAATGGAGCCCGGGAGTGATTTCGACCTTTCCAGATATAGGTGAAAATTAACAGCAGCTGCACGTAACCTCATTGATGATGTATTCGCTGCCATCCACCTAGTGCATAGACATTAGGTGCTCTGGATTAGTTAGAGTATTTCAAGATGTGTAACAATCTCAGATCACATTTTGGTTTATGTCTGCATCATTTTTCTCGTTCTTTACACAATCACATAGGAATTCTATTATGCAGTGGTCTCACACGCCTGCCGGCGATCTACCAGCATAGACCTGGAACATTTAGGCGAATTGGGAGCAACGGTGACAAAGAAGTTGAAACGGGACATTGGAAATCTGGAAAGTTGGTCAAAGTAAGCGCGGGACTTTTTTCAGTCATCTTGTTATTGTCTTCATGACAACCTGCAAGGGAGTACACAACCCCTTGCAGTCCAGTTTTCAATGAATGCATAGAATACTACGAAAATTCAACCAATGTAGACCTTATTCTTTCAACTAATGGGAGACAGAGGTATGTAAAACATCCAAATATCTATCATTCAAAAGCTTACACTAGCCACTGTAGTGGGATATGAACTAACTAACAAGTAATTAGAACTTTGTGTAGATTAACATCCTTTGTGCATCTGCCATGATGGTTTTCCATTTCAAACCACGTTTGTTACAACTCGATGGGTACAGGACTGAAACAAGAAACAATCACCTAAGCATAACATTTGATCCGTGTATAGTTAACTATGACCCATGCACTTTGTTATAGGATATATCGCGTGTAATTCAGTTTGCAGTTCCACATGTTTTCAGGTTCGCGCAAGTGAAGGATACATCCATCGATAAAATTTACATTTTGCCCAACTCTCTGAGTGCACCATCCTAAACAATAGGGCCTTTCAGCCTAACCAAGGGAGCAGTTTTAGTAATGAAGGTCAACTGTACAACACATCTGTAGAGGGCACCGTCAGCAAAAGTAAGGCATTCGGAATGGACAGTATATTAAAAGTGTTTAAGCGCTGACAGCAGTACATGTTTTTGCTGACAATGCATTGACCTCTTGAACAAGGTAATATTCGTTTACTAAATGCATCAGGTTACCCACGATGTTCTAAATTTACCCAATTTGTAAGCCGGGACATCATAACAGAGTAACCAGTAGCTTTAAACCTACCGCAGGTTAAACCATGAGAAAGTGAAAGGATAACAGGTTTTCAAATATTTGAGTATTCCTCAAGTTTAGTTCTTTTTTTAAGTTAACGGATAAGATTATCATGACTTTCCAAGCAAACCTGAACGAAGTTGCTAATTTTTACTCAGGCACCATCTGCCAAAACTATTCATAATCGTGAGAAACCGCAGAAAATTACAGATTCTCATATGTGGAGATGGTTTCTTGCCTAATATCTTTCAGGTGTATCAATTTACTGAACATATCACATAATGTGAAACATTCTGACACGCAGTGCCGTCGACGAGAAGAAAACAAAACTCGCGAACAGCTGTTGTATCAACTTAACTAACTGCCTTAATGTGGGCCACGGAGTCTTTAGTAGTTCGAAATTCCACTATTTGTTTACATCGATTGGGAACAATCTCTGAGCATACCGTTCTGATTTGATGCTGGATCAGAGACAAAACAGTAATCAAACTTTGTTCTCTACCCAGTAACTCCGACGTCTGCCTCAACTCTATTCTGTGAAACGCATAAGCGACTCCTTTTTGTGGACGTGGGTGCGGGCGCCTGCTCGCACATACAGTGTCACTATACTCAGTCCAATATCCGCAGGGACCTGACGTCATCTACCATACTTTATAAACCATGACAAGAAAGCACTAATTTTTGGACGGATTTGTTCATTTTTATAGAGCTGGTGTTAGAAATAGAAGCTGTTCCTGAACCTGACAGTCGATTGTGTCGTTTTATCAGTCCGCAACGGTCCGCCGTTTTGATCGTTAGAAATTCTGACATATAAAAATCTCGGTCAGCGTAATTTGGAAGAAGAGACTTGGAGCAACTTTCTGATTTTATTAAAATGAAACAGTATTTACCGTATCAAGAAGAGAGCTTACTGCTGATAGCCCTCATTAACCACTGACAACAGGAAAAATATTATTTTTCTGTCGACAGTTGCACCACCTCGTTTCTGGGAGGTGATCACAACAAACTATGCATAAGCTAGACTGGCGATTATCACTCATCACGCTACCTGGATATGAATAAACCAGTTAGTCGTACACATCTATAAGAACTCCACTCACCATAATATCGAAGGTCTGTATGATATTTAGACTTGAAGGGATTGCACACCAGCAGTATAATGAGTTATAAGGATTGTAAATCGTTGGAGTTCCAAACCATTTAGGTCTTGGTAGATAAAAAATTGGTGCAGATCTGTCTAACTTGTCAGAATTTTACCGGCAGTCGATCGGTCGGATTAAAATTCTGGCTTGTCTGGTTCTGAAAGTTATGGTGGTTATTTCCGTACATTAACGCAAGAACGGTCACTGTTTAAGACGTGTGTTTTACTCACGTCTTGTTGTTTATTCTCATTCTGCCCAGAATACGATAACCAACTCTTGTTCTATATTTTGGGTGAATAAAACTGATGAGTACAATCACGAAATCCACACTATCGAATAAAATGAAAGAATTTTCACAGCAAATTATCTGTCACCCAACAATTCAACTTACTGGGATAAAATACTATCCATTCTTTTGTTCCCAGGAACATTTTCCATTTTGTTACGCATAATCCTGCTTTCCTGTTGACCGATCAGTTGGATATGCTGTCATACATCACTACTGCTGACCTAATGGCGTTCAGTTCTCAGCTGCTCTCCCAACTGCGATTCACTGCTTACGGGGTAGGAGATATTGAATCCGAGGTGAGTGATCATCGGATCGTGAATCAGCTAGTTTTCACGGAGAACAACACGTTTATCGTGAAGAAAAATCTGTCCCGATTATTACCAAGCATTGCAGATCATTGCAGGCATCGAAGTGCTTTGCATATTTTTCAATCACAGTGGGTAACATTCAACTATTGAAAGCAAAAATTGAGCTTTGTTATGGTATTGATATGTTCGCCGAGCTTGGCATTTAAGTTGCAAACGTTTCATCACCAGGCGAGGTGACATCATCAGTGCGTAAGTGTTTCAGCGTATATTTTGAATGTGAAGATTGATCGATGCCTGCTCTTATATGGGAGAGGGAGTTGACCTACTAGCCTGGATTCTGGTTGGTCGCTTTCC
>QNGE01000348.1:71528-132864 GCA_008508345.1 Paragonimus westermani | reverse complement strand
ATATAAGAGCAGGCATCGATCAATCTTCACATTCAAAATATACGCTGAAACACTTACGCACTGATGATGTCACCTCGCCTGGTGATGAAACGTTTGCAACCTAAATGCCAAGCTCGGCGAACATATCAATACCAAAACTATCAACCCGAGCTACAAACAACACCACCACTGTTCTCAACCATCTGTAAGCTTTGTGGACAATAATACTGGTGGCAATTATGCATGTTTGACATCAAATTACTCATCTTATCCTTAACCAGATTAGTAAGAAGCGTCCAGTCCAAGTCGCAACCGTATGATTGTATGTCGGTCATGCGTATTCCATTCTGGTCTTGAAGTTTACAACAGCCATTTCACCTACGAGTTTAAAGATCTCGATAATTGCATTTGTACGCCTCACACCCTTTACCACTACATTACCAAAGTACAAAGCTTAGGTAGCCATAAAACTTGTCACAGGAATGCTTATTACCACTGTCGAGCGATCAGCTATGATTTCAGACGTGGTTTTTCAGTGCTAGTCCAATGTCTTGTTGAGTATTCGTCCGAAGCAATTCCTTCCAAACAGCTATGATAGGCAAAGACAGCTAGTCGACTGCTGTCGATCCAGGAAAGGTTATGAACAGTGGCGGTGAATTCAGTTGAAGCCTACCAACGTCACAATTAATCACTGCAAAAATGTGCACTATTTATCAGCTCTAACAGAAGGGAAACTTGAGTCAGGTGCTTCTATTCCGAACTGGCTGACAAGAAGGTCTATGAGAGTGTGAAAGCTGTTATCAATTCTGAATGAGGCTTAATTCATATAATCACGGATTACATGTATGATTACTAAGTATGGTTAGTGTGGTGGTGATTTCAACAAAAGGCATCACTGCCTGGATGAGTGAATGGGGAATTTTTTGGCTGAACGCAAATTTCTTTTCTAATATCTATTTATGTCATCAACATTGAATAGCTCGAACCATGTACGTTACGAATCAAGTAGAATTACTCAATTAGCAAGTGACGTAACCTGTAGATATGATGAACATTAATTGTCTTGTTAATATTACGTGACATTACTGTATGATAAATATCTACTGTTCAGTGGCAGAATTTCGATATGGCAATTCACTCCTGTCTCATGCGAAGTCAACGGTTTATCGGTCATCATAGCTGTCTCATGATAATGTGGTTCAGTTCCCGGTTCTGTTTCCATCCATGACAAGAAGTATGCACTTCAGACAAGCTCTAACAAGAATAAAACTACAGTCTGCTATTCCTTTTTGAAAAAGGATAGTATTTTTTGTTAAACGCGTAAGCTGCGAACAAACATGGGTTGTGTTCAGCTTGAAATAGACCATCGTTCATCAGCAATTTGGCTCCGAGTATCCAAACAGTCCTTGAGTGAACACACAGTTACTAGAGATAGTTCAAAATAACACTACGTTCAAAATCTTACTGAGCTATCTACAGTATAAATTCAGTGACCGTTGAAAAAGCGCTGTAACAAACTATTTAATAACTGTACGTGTAAAATGCTGTTTCGTCAGACTGGAAAAACAATCCAGGACGGTTTTTCAGTTTAGAAAGCAACTCGGATGACTTCAGTTGGAAACTGCACAATTTGAAACTTTCTTTAAACATCCCCAGAGCGATCACGAAAAACTCAATCCACCGAACAACCGCATTTTAAGTCATTTGTCATCGGACCAAACATGTTTATGACAAAATTATATCAGGGGATAATTGGTGAAGTGGACAGGGAACGGATGAGTTGCTGAAGTTGACAAATGGTTGATGACCGCTAGTTCTTACCAGGTGTATAGGGTGGAGGTTGGCTAATTTATTTCCAAAGACCAAACAAACAATTTTCCGGCAAATTTTGATGGACTGAAAGATGGACTTCTACAAGTTTCATCTGTCTACAGAATAGCACGATCACGGCTTTTGGTTGAATGTTTTTTGTTTCAGTGTGCAGCGTTAAATGCGTCCCTCACACTGCCAGAATAGCTGGAAGCCACCGGGTTTGACAGGATGACCCTCTTGATCGAACTAGTCATTCTATTGTTAATCCAGGCTGGGTGATGTTTACGAATCCGTCCAAACAAACACCCGATCGTTCAGCTAACCCAACGGGTGTCTTGAGAACAAAGGATTGATTGTAAACATAAAAGACTTGAGATGCATGCACATTGTATACAAATGTGGACTCCTTGGTACTACTCTTACACAACTGGTTCAAAGCTTATCGAAGGTTCTTCCCCTCGGAAATTCCACCGTGCTCAGTAAAATTGCCGGTGCCTAAATCTGAGCGACTGTAATTTAGAATGACGACCTCAACACTTCAAAATAACGACTCTCCAGCCACAAAAATTTAGATTTTGCAGTAAAACACATTATGTCGGTTGATCTTGACTGGCAAAGTTAGTATTTGGCTGATAGAACCACATATAAACCACACAGACAGCGTCCCATATTCTTCAGTTCGATATAAAATTAACTATTTTCTTTTAAAATGACTGCAGGAAATCAAGAATATGTTTGATCGCACTATACGATCTGTCAGCTGCATCCCACTGATGATGACCAAGGAAGTGAGTCCGTTGAAATGTTAGCTTTGTTCTTATGTGGCATCAATTGCCAGTTTGAACCACGTTGAAACAGGGAGCAATAAGAATTCTGACATGAAAACTGATTTTGTGTTATAACGATTTTTACAGACATTGATCACTGCAGACATTCTGGTCAGAGCCACTTTTGTTTAGGTCAACCGGTAAGCAAACATTTTTTTAGAACGGCGATAATAGAAAGTGTCAACTATCGGTTTCTTGTTCATCCATGGCGTCTACACAACAATCAGCCATGTTTAGCCGAAATGAGGCAACAAAGTAACGGCGGGTTTTACGGACTGCGTTTCACACATAAAACAGGGTGATGGGTATAGTCACTCTCATTGCGTCAGCACCATATGGAGATACAGGTGGTAAGATAAGCATTTGTGACGGACAATAATCCGAATACTTTGATCAGACATCTGTGTAAGACACTATATCCGATCAGGTGGCCGATATACGAAGGAAGCTTAACAGAACTACAGTGTTATATAATCTGTCAAGAATAGAAGGGAAAATGATGTACTAAGCAAAGAATATTTCACATGTCCGAGTGAAAATGTTTCATTGCATTCACATCGCAGCAATTAGTCGTTCCTGATGTCGAGCGTCAGATGTTTTCTACTACAGCTTGCGAACTACAGCGAAAACTTTAGCGTCTACTCCGAATTTTGTTTATGCTTGCATTCCAGGTCAAGGTCTTGCCAATCCCGCTGGGAGTTTATCGTTTCGATCAGACGGTCAGAGATGAAACGAGTCCAGTAACTTACTACGTACGCAATAATATCTCGTTTGACACGCATCCGCAAGCGGAAGCATATAACCGAGCTATAGTGGTGAGTCAGAAGTTATGCATTTCAGTAAGCTTACCGTGAACGTGGTCTCCTGGTTTAAGATGTAAAACATCGTTGCTTGAGTCTGCAATAGCATTCGAAGATATCCTCCACAGACCAATAACACCTTGAATTTCCATCCGTTCTGTACACAACACTTACCCCATCTAATGTTTGTTTAGTAAGCGATTCAACTTAACAAACTAAAAATTACCTACATGATATCAAGCTCCTCCCTCCGGTGAGTGGATTCGATTTTTGGGTTTGTTCCAGTTACATATACAAACTGTCTTAGAAGGTGTACGGACTCGAATTGATATTTGGAGACGAGTGCAAGCAGCTATGGTGACTGTACGCAGTGATAAGACTGGAACACTAAATACCGGCTGGTGCATTTGTGATGTGACGACAACTTCAGTAATGCCGGTAAGAAGACGCGGGGGCTTAATTGGACGTAGTTGGTATTAGGCAACACAGAAATGCATATAAACTACATCACCTTATCGTAAAGATATGGATCACGGGTGTTTAATGCTGTTTGTTTGCTAACCATACTGCATTTGAGCCATGCCACGCATGTACAACATACAGCACTACAGGTTGTCAACCGTGTCACTGTTTCCTTTGAAGCATTGAACAACCGTCATAGCTTGTTTCAAGGGCATTCGTCAACTCACAACTTTCTAACCTGAACATTTATTACTCTTGCCAGTTCGTCAGATGTTTTGAGGGGTCGTACCGTTGACTTTCTTTATTCTCAAACGAGAGCAAGTCAGTTTTGATCATAAGGCAGTTAAGCGGGTATTCCATGAGTTGTAAACAACTATCTACATCCAATGCTGTTGAGATATGGTTGCATTTTGAAGGTGAGGAACTGCCGTCCGTTGTCAGCTGTCAGAACTTTGAAACTACCTGGATAGCTGAAGCGCTTCTGCAAGGACTGTATAGTGAACTATGCCATCGTCAAGCCAAACAAGCGAGCAGGTATCGAGGTTCATGGCAAGCTTCCTAAATTCACTAGTTACATCTGACCAACTGTGTATCTGGCTTGCCGAGGACTACACTTTTCGAATTTCCGTTCAGCTACTACGGAGGTCATTCAGCATCATCTTCCGAAACGTCAATATGAGTAGTCGGCATCTGGATTGACGCTGTTGAATCGAGAATCCCCTCCGAACCAGCCAAAAAGTGCCGGTTTTTTATATGCAACACTTGATTTCTAAGAAATACTGATCGCTCAGTCGTTTACTACTATTGATCATGTGTTTTCGTTCTTCTCAGGAGACAGCACTCGGTTAAAAGCTGTAGAATTATGCCGGAGAAGCGTCAAGCATGAAACGGAAAGACAGAGTTTCAACCTTGGAAATTTGTTTGCTTCGCCGATGGACGATATTATTATGGACATATGTTGTTATGATAACATGCCACCGCACAAAATCACGTTCGTTGAACTGGATAAAAATCTGGCCTTACTCAGTGCATATATTAGCTTCTGACAAAACGCATTTGTTGACCTGATGGAACCACCCAAATAGCCTTCTGTTGCTAGTGCAACTAGCTATTTTTTTCTTGTGTAAACATGATAGAAATACATATGACCGTGAACCGCCTTACGCTGGTACAGCCACTAGATCGAAGCTCTTCATTTGTGACAAACAAGGTGTGCTTTGGTAGAGAAAACGGTTGTTGTATTAAGAATTCCACAAAGCATTATATGCGAAAAAACAGGAACACCTGATCACTAACATTCCATATCTAATCCCCAATAGGTGAACTCTGGCAACTAGGTATAGAACAGAGCAACAGTACTACTGTGATTGGCCTATTATAGACTGTAGGTTGTTTAGATTCTTAAGCACTTGAGATTTGGCTTGGAGTAGGCGTCTAATTGGTGGACGCTCACAGATGGATTTAGAGTGTTCCAATCTGTTGACCAGCTAAATTTGTCTACACGTGGTATGATACATATAGAACACTGCAATGATTGGTGGGAAGATAAGTGCCAGGGTTAGTAAACATTTTGCTACAGACAACTTGGCAGTTAATCACTGTAATAAAATAGAGTTTGCCACCTGGCTACCCTGCCCGTAAACCGTGAAACTGTTCAACTACTTCGTATTGAGAATGTCGGACAGGCATTTATCATGTTCAAGTAAGTTTTAATATGAACACTAAATACCTCCGTCCTACTCGGACATGTTATTTTCTTGTTGGAGTGAGCCAGTAGCAACCGTTGCGTTATTAAGTGCCCAACGAGGATTTTGTCTGTTGACTTTAAGGTATACTTGCCTTTTCGTGTATTCTGAGAGCATGATCCTGATTGTTCTAGTGTTCATTAAGCTGTTCGTATGATGAGTGATTTTAAATGAAAGGACAATGTGTATATAAGTCATACGCACGCGAACTTCGTGTGCGTGTGTGAAAAACCAAATGCGAGCCACTAGTTTGCATCCACACCAACCAGTAACCATTTGGGATTTACCCCATCAAAATTTTACGCGGTGATGGAGAAACGTGGTGAGTTTAATAAGTGCCATATTCACCAAGCATGGTCGATTTCTTTTCGGAGATTTTGAACTTTCAATCGTTTTCTAGTTTCATCGACAAGATGAAAAATGAATGGATTGAAAGTCACCATACATTTTTCCATATGTAAATTAACAAGACTGTTTTCGATATTTTCCAGAATATTCTGAACAAAGAATCTGGCAAATTCTTTCAACAGACCAGCTCTTTTCCTATCCGGGTTACCAATCGTTACATACGTTCAGCACCGAGCCCTAATGGTTACGCTGCGGTTAGCACTTGTGTACAGCTGGATGCTACCACGTCCCACTTGCATAATTCCTTGAATATGTGGGTCGGTGCACTTTGGAATCAAGTCGTTCCACAAATAATCGCAGGCATGGAAGCAATTGAGCTTCAAAAGCTGGTAAGTCAAGTTTAAAAACAGACAAGTTAGACTAACCTAATTTTGTGTGAACTTTGATAAGTTGAACAAAGCTTACACATATGCTTTTGTGAAAGGATGACAAACGAGTCTTGAAATCTTTTGGGCATACTGTTCTGCGAGCTGTTATTTTTGAGGTCTATAGTTGTCTGAGAAAACGTTGAATTGTGAGCAACACTTGATGTATGTGTACCTCTGAAGCGAAAATTATACCAAAAACAAGGCGAGTATCAGTCCGTTTTTCTGGCTCTCTCGTTATTGCCCCTTAGAAGTTAATCTTGATTTCCATACAGACCACCTTTAAATGTCTCGACTATACCGATATTAATTTTTATGCATGTAGCAAGCCTCTGTGACTTGAGTAATTCTTGTGCATGTTTGGACAGCAAGGCTCACAAAGGTACATATTCCCTCATAGTTCATAACTCGAAAACCATATTTAGGGCAGGTTGAATCGTTATCACAAAGAGTTACCAAGCAACCCTGGCACTCCTTTTTTGAGCTGGTGCTGTTCCTCTAGACAACAGTGCATATTAGGTCACGAGAGAAAGAGTCGCAGCTCTTCTTACCCGAGCGTAGGCGAAAATATTGAATGACTGATTTTTCCACTATTCAGTGCACCAAAATTATATCAAACATCCTATTCGGTGGAACAGTTAAATATTCCCAAATTTCAAACAGCTTTATAGGGGAGACGACAGCTTTGAAATTTCTGAATAATGCGGTTGTATTATACCCAGTGTATTATTTAGAAGTAGTGCTGTGAAGGATGATAGTCTGCAATAGGTTTGAAGCCAGTTATTTTTCTTCAATATCAAAAAGGAACTCAACCACGACAACCAATGTTCCTCGGAGTTCTCAATCTTTCATCACAGGTTAAGTGGACAGTTCAACAAAGTTAAGAGGTCTTAGTCGAAGTCAGAATCCTCTGCAGTTCTCACGAAAGCTTTTCAGATAATCTGTTCTCCCCGTCGATTCTAGTCAACAGGAGATTAACAGAGTGGATTGCGTTATGATATATTCGTCTTATATGGGTCAGAATTCGACTGTCGGTAGGACTGAAGAATCATTGTGAACAAGGACGTGCAGGTCAAGCTTATTCGGACTATATCAATCAGAAAATGTGAATGAATGATAAGAACTGGGGTTGTATATCAGGTGTTACTTATTCTGTTCAAGATACGTCGTCTTAAGACCTGAATCCCCTTTTCAATCTACTGATACCGCGAGCATTGCTGGACGATCATGATAATTGTTGTCACTTAGCCTCAACTCAATAATCCAGGCAAGAATAAATCATCTCAGGCTGTTTGCAAAGCTGAAAGAGTACCACGAAAAATTTCTACAACTAAAATAGTTCAAGCCTCCAAAATTTTGTTGACAGTTGAGTATGAAAGTTTAGTATTTAACGCATACATGTAATTACTGGTCTGCATTTTTATGTTATAAAAAACAGATATCTAAATTATGAATGATTACCTGTCAGTTGAAAGTTGTATTCTAAATTGAGACAACGTGGTAATATGTCTGCCACGTTTACAGTAAAATATTCTGGACGTTCAAAAGTACGTCCTAAGTGTACAAAAAGTTACTGCATCGGTATATATTTTCATTAAAATACATTTTTGTCAATTTTTCATTCAGCGTGTAGCTTTGACTGCGGAAATTGGAAAATGTTCCACTACTTTCAAGACACAATTGGAAGCCAATTGGCACATAATTCTGAAGAACAGTGCCAACTTTGCCATGGTGAACGAACTTGTAAGTCGACTTGTTGGAAAATGCCCGAAATTCACTCATGCGCTTATTTCTAGTCGTAAATATGTGCTGGAATTACAGTCATGTAGTGCCCACTGATGTCTATTTATATAGTCGGGCGTCACTTCAAACAAAATGACTTACTGCTTTTTATATAACCGCACTGTTATGTCTAACCAGAGATCCATACCTGACCAGTTTACATGTAATCTGTCCTAATCAAGGTGAATTTTTCATAATGTAACAAATAGCTTGGGAAATCAATGATCCCAGACTTTCGGCAGTGAGTTAATAGCCATAGTTCACTCTAATCAGTTTTAACAAAATTAAAATCAACGTAACTAAACTCACAGAAATCCTGAGCGTATTCAGGTGTTCTCGCTATCATGATGATCCAAGTGACTATTCTAACCTGTGTTCTGCAGCTCGTTTCCATGGCTGGTGGGGAAGTTAAAACGAAATTTAGTGGAGCAACGTCCACTTACATAGTGCTACTGTTATCTCGTATGAAACTCATTTTACCGGTTTCTTGACAAGATGTCTTTTAGTATGGGCGATGATCCGTAATAAAGAAGGAGCGTTAGGGAGTTGTCCGATGCATTGCATGATTATATTCAAAGATGAACAAATGCGAATCTTGGAATCTCGTCAGTCAATAGTTTATTGGCTGGTTTTTGCACCAATTTGATAGTTCCCCATAAGTTATAGTCTTTGGCTTTTGCGTCATTTCTTCCCTCAACTTACAGTATGGTTTAAATATTTTATGTAACTCAATATCACGATTTTGCGCTCCCTGATTAAATGATTAACTGGTGGGTTTATCAGTTTATACATACTGAGGTAACATAAAACGACCTAGAAAGGCACGTTATGAATTCGAACTCACGCATCAAACCGAGGAAAAAACTGAAAACGTGCAAGCTTCTGTTAGTGAATGCCTTCTGAGGATAAATAGCTCACTGTTAGACTGAGAGTTTCCGGTCTGTAAATATAGATTTTAAAACTTTTATCCTGGTTGGCGACTTGCACTTAATGAAGGTGATGGACTGCATGAAGTGGCTGAGGAATTTTTCAAGGGAAATCGCTCATTTTTAGCGAAATCACAGAATGTAGAAGCCGAACTAATGAGGACCACAATAATCAAAGGATAATCGGGATATCCAGATCTACGCTTTACTGCTGTTGTGTCGTGGGCCTGTGCCTTTTTCTACCACATGCTTTGATTGCTTTTGAAAAATACAGAACCAAATACGAATGGCAAAGCTTGCTACTGCAACAGTCCACTACCGTTGCTGATGAATTGGTGCGCAAATAACAGTGGAGTGATACTGTGATGACTTGAGAGTGATCCACTAAAACCCCTAAACATATGACGTACCGATGACCACTAGATGAGATGCAGTTTTCATACAATTAAGCCAGAGGAAGCACTGTGAAGACAAAGCTCGAAAAATTACATCAACTAGATATCAAAGCATTGAACAGAAATACCGTATACTTATGTGATTAACAGATTATCGTTTTGTTCAGTTTCTAAACTATTTGTTTCAAACTAAATTTCTTCAATATTATAATACTGTTGAAGATGACCATAACCTGTGTAGGGTTCCGAGTTACGTAATATGTTGTACATATGGCACGAAAGGGCATAGGCCAAAGGTATGGAAGATTTCGCGATAACAAATTTATATAAAAAATAAATTGCAGCCATGATCTGTTCGTTTTAACCCAAACTTACAGAAGTAAGGGTTTTCATTTGAGGTTTTTTACATTCTGAACTGTGCTCCATTGTAATTTAATTCTAGCGTTTAGCACAAATTTTCCCCTCTCTACTCTGCAGTTTTTCTACGTAAATGGTTTGACGAAAGAAAATTTGTTGGAATTTTTCCAACGTTATTACCTAACACCAGAAAACCGACGTTCCATAATTGTTTGTGTAAGTCTGTTCAGTATTTCCAAATTTTCAATGTATGCATGATTTGTTGGGTTGAATACCCAAACTGCCTAGTCCATCTTTAAAGATATGCTAGCTGGATGCTCATTTTGAGATCGTGATTGTTTTGTTCATTCACAAGGCAAAGGAGCATCACCTCACAGTGTGTCTACATGTCCTGTGTGTGCTACGTTGTACCGGTTCACTAACGCGCTTTCTGTTCAATTCATTTGCATCTTAGTTGCTCATTGACCATCGCGTTTGCCAGTTCACTAAAACTGTGGTGACATCACGCATGTTTGCACTGAGTAAAAATTGACCGTTATTTCCGGTATAAACACAGCTAAGGCAAACTTTAAAACATTCAGTATTCATCGGAAACTTGAACACAACCAGAACAAGAAACGTAGTATGCCTAAGCATTTCGCCCAATCTACCGAGTTAAGACCACCCAGTAAGGCGTAAGATTCGGTCCACATCAGAAGCTATTGGAATTCGCCTGTATAACCCACCCCTGTGCGTCCAGAAACGTTTTGTTTGGACTTTCGATCTGCCTTGGTCATCTCCTCACGCTGTCAGCCTGTCAAGGCGTACTTTCAAGTGGATACTTGACTGCAGTGTAACATTTAACTGAACGATCTTAGTAACAACCCCTCCTTCGTGTACGTGATTAATGATTCCCCCGTAAAATGTGTGATAAAAATGTGATATATTCACCTTGATGACGAATCACTAAACATGAGCATGTTCATTACACACTGTTTATCATGACTACGCTGGAAAGCTTTGCGCAATATATGCAGGCAGTTAGTGCCAAATAGAACTAACCATATTTGTGATAGCTAGATAGAAGTATTCTATTGTTTTGTCTTTAAGCACTTATTGCCGTACCAAATCGGCTGTCTATGTATGCAAATGAGAAGGATGAAGCAAATATTGCTTGAAAATAGATCTTAATTAACGATTTTGTTCGTACTGAAGTTCCTATGCAGACAAAACAGTTTTAAGTTGGAAAGCTGATAAGACACTATGCTATACTGAGCCTCCATCGACAGAATTATAGCAAGTGGCATCACACTGTTGTTTTCAGCAGGTCATCGATGTGTTTATTCTGCAGTTTTCTGTTTAGGCCAACCAGAATTATTTGTCATGACGGCATGACCAGTCCACAAATCCTCAGCCCGATTCCTTAACATTCGAATAATTGGATGAAGCTGGATAGAAAAAATATCTGAGTGTTCAACCCTCACTGTGTACATACTGTTCTGTCACAACTCGAGAAATTGCTCGTTCAGTGAATTTGAGCAACTGCGTGGACAGACGATGAATTGGCCGTGAACCCCAGTTTTCGTTGATTGGGTACCTACAGTGTGCATGAAAGTGGGTATTAGAAATCATGGAGCTTTTTCTATCTCTTCCTTCTCAGTTCATCACTAGCATTAATGTAAAAAATGTTAGCTGTTTCAGTAGTTCACTAAAACGAGGTTTTCCAGTTTGGATGCGAATGGTTTCCATCACGGTCTTCATAGGACTTACAACGTCAAAGCGAGAGAATGTGTACCAATTACATACAGATATCTGCCAGATTAATGTAGTCGAGGCTACTAATTGAACTCGACGAGCCTGTGGGGTCAGTTAAAAGAAACACTTGCCACAACACCGTTATATCTTGCGCAACCTACCACGCCCGACTATATTATACGCATCATCTATGCAGAAAATCAGTCCATACTGTTCAGTTGGGGTGCATCGATTTAGCAAAATATAGCGCTGAATATTCAAATCTACGATGAATTCGAAACAACGAAAACAACTGGTATTTCCCTTTTTACAAGTTGCTAAAGTTACCTTTCTTTTGGGAGTTTGGAGTACATTCTAATTATTACTATTCGATTGGTATAAACGACAGCCTATATACACGCTTATCCATGTTTATTCTTGCTAAACAGTATAATTCCTTTGTTTATGTCACTGATTTCGTATGCTTTTATACCTTCAGGTTTGAGTCAAGATCCATTCGTGCAACTTATTCTTAACATCCATGTGATGACTGACCACATCGGCGTCAAAATTAATGAAGTTGCGACAAACACAACAGTTCACAAGTTATGAGTACTTACCCAAGATATAACGTGCAGCTAAAGGCGATCACTAAAATCGGAATGATGGACGGCTATTTCGGCCTAGGTGGGCTTCATCAACATTACTCAAGCAAGGAAACCTAACACAAGACCTATGAATGAGCGTCAGATGATAGTTCAAACAACTAGCCATTATAAAGGCGGGACGCCATAAGCAGGATTGTAAAAAGTTATGCGGTTTCATTGAAATTGTACGTTTTACTGTCGCACATCATTCCGCTATCGTGTGCCTCGCGATCCCGTCGTCTGGGGGACTGCAGTGCGGATTACAACTGTAACGACAATTTGCGTTTTATGGGATAGATTCCAACACATGCAACGTGCCCAAATTTGTAACTCGGTGCATACAATCTTTCTTCATCTTGCTGGTGGTCATTATGATCCGCTACTTTGAAAAAATTGTCTAAGGTTCTTTATGAGCCGTGGTACATATCTGCTCGTTTGAGGGTCAATCACAAATGACTGTTTGGTTTAAGATTGTAGAAGAATAGGGCGTAAAAGTGAACAATGTCCATAATGTACTAACTACGGAGGGCGTTCAAGAATTGCTTTCTTGTTACGAACATAGGTCTTGATAGGTGCCACACTACTCATGTTAAATGAGAACTTCATAAGAAAGGATATTTTTGGGAGTTGGTTCTACCAAGCACAGTGGTTTTCTAATGTGTGGTGACTCTTTATCTCTTGAAAACAGACCAAAAATCCTTACAAGCAATAAATTAGTCTAGCTGCCAGTTTATTGCTAATTTCTCATATTCGATTTTAACTGGGTTGAAAAATAAATGGTGCCCGACTAGTGTTAATCTTACCAGCGTGAACGAATTCAGTGTCAACTAACCGAACAACATTTTTGAACTGCACTGATATTTTTAACTAAAATCAATCAGGCCTGAGGTACTAAGTGTTAATTCGGCTGATGATTTATGACGGTTAACAACATATAGTTACTCTCGGACAAATTTTTGTCATCCGACCATATAGGTGGGTACAATCAAGGCTGTAATATTAAGTCAAACGTATTTCGGTCCATCGGCGACCAAGGTATTGAAAACCATAGAAATTTCAATTGGTGAAGTGAAATCTTCGTAAATGATTTTCAGATTTCTTCGACAGCCGTCCAGGAAGCGGTTGATGAAACAAACGTGCAAAAATCAGAGGAGGCAACACAACAGGTCGAATTGAACATGAAGCAGTTCCTTCAATCTGAGCGCCCAAATCTCCAAGCGATCAACAACTTTCCAGAATTGCAAGCCGCTATGAAACGATCATATCCGGAGAACATTACTCATATTTACGATTTACGTGCATTTAAAAAAAAATCTAGGGTCACAGTGTTGTGAAATCGGAAAATTACAAAGTATCATTAAAAAATGTTGATGTAAAGCCTTTCACGTTGTAATCTTTAGGTTGTTGCAGTGAACTACCTACATTTGAAGATGAGGTGCCCGTTATTCGAGAAAACAAAACTGTTACAGGAAACTCTCCAGGAACAAACGTTTGATACTTGTTCGGTTTCACGTTCTGTTATATTTTCTCAATCCACTTTGCCCCGGATTTTTTGACAGCATATAGCGTTGGTGACTGAATGCAGCAATTTATTTGTTCACTACTCATTTGGGCCGTGTTTATTTGACAGTCTACATTCGACGGACAGGTACATCTTGTAAAACTTCTCACTTGATGTTGACTTTACCGGAACTGCTCATCGAGGCCAAATGATATTTCCAGGAGCTCGGAAATTTCACATCTGGACTCTGTTACCCACCTGCCCCACTGTTTCATACGGAATCCACCAAATGATTCGGGAGATCGACTTCTCCGGAAGGATTTCTCGAACAGTTCACGTTGGAAACCACCGGAGCCACTGTTGAGCATATAAATTGTATTACTGAAGAGTATTGTGACGGATTTATGAATTTAGATGAGACCCAATTGTGAAAAGTCAGGGCTTCGGTTAGATTCGAGCCAGAGGCAGACATAGCATGCCTCAACACGGCAAACGCTCTACCAGCTGAGCTACGAAGCCGCACCGGGAGCTCGGAAATTTCGCATTTGGACTCTGTTACCCACTGTCCCACTATCTCATGTGGAATCCACCAAACGATTCAGGAAATCGACTACTCAGGCAGGATTTGCCAGTCGGGTTTCATCTAAAATCGTAAATCTCTCACACAACTCATCAATAATACAGTTAAGGGAGAAATTCTACAGGTTGTTGTGATATTATAACACAACTTTGTCAAGTATTTCACGACTAACCAAACGAAATAACGAGATCACGGGTGAAATCTGCGTTTGATTGCACTAGAACGCACTAGGGTACATTTTAACATAATGCGATTCGCACTGGTAATTGCGATGTCCAAACGGACAGTTTAAAGTTATAGCTGGGAGGCGTGAAAGGAAGGTGTATTTTGGATAGCTAAATAACACATATTACAAATCGGTGCAACAGGTAACTTGTAATTTGGAGTTTTGTACATTTTCAACTTAAACTACGACAACTTCAGGTGAAACCAATTGGAAGCCATTGAAACCGGTCAAATGATTGGGTGAGGAATGGCAAAAAATTCGAGGTCCATGAGCAGCATGTATACAAACTTATCTTTTGACTCTATGTTGGAGCTGAGCTTCAAGTATGAGCAATGTTTTACCGTTCCATCAATTCGGCTTCAACACTGAGGTAAAAGCGCTGAAAGTTTGAAGCAAGTGGTTTGCCAAAATTCTACTTAAAAAATACATAAGTATGTGTGTAAGGACAGAAAATTATTTATACTACTTTTGAAGAAATAGCGTCGTTCACAATTTCAGATCAGCAATTAAGGCGTGCGGGCTCGGACGACAGTCTTAAATCAACATTGACAAAGTTTCACCCGACCATCTTCATAAAGGAGCACTAGACTCGAGTTTCGCTCTGATTAGAACAGTGGTGTATGCAGGGGCTGCTTTCGGACGTAAGTGGTGTTCGATTTCAAATAATCTAAATCCTTGAAGCTCAATCTTCAATATTGTAACATCAAATTTTGAAAACGTGGGCCTTCTGAATGACGAAATGTAACATACAGAATGGCATGTTTTCATTGCAGCATATGCGTCTCTATACCCAACGCACCTTTCCAAACAATAGTATTTAAAATCCGTTCGGTGTTCTGAATATAGGTTGTTGTGCCGCCTTCCGCGGATTCTGGGAAAATTTACAATGTAACACGGATTTGTCGTTTATCAGAAAGTGACGTGCCAATTTCTTGCGATGAATGTGTTTCGGAGATTGCTTAGGAATGTGTGTTCTCTGCTGTGCAACTGCTCACCCCGCTTCAGTAGATGAGCCCATCAATACCCAGAAACAGTACGAAAGCGGATTGTTCGGTTGCCATAGGCGATTGTGTTGGTTGTTTTGTTTGATCGACCAGTTCCGCAGAAAGACTGACAGGTTGACTTCACTAGAATATAGATAAGAATGATGACTTGGACATTGTGATGGTAACAGCTAAATCTGTTTGTCTGGGCTGAGTTAATTGGCCAGTCGGGAACAATATGAGGACACTACGAATCTTGAATAGTGTGGCCAGGCGGCTTTACTCCCTCTGACAGAGCAGATATGAAAACCACTCGATCAGCGTTGAAATAACGACGTGCTGAGAACCCCGCGAATAACTGTTTCTGGGCATTAACCGAGTAGTGAGGAAACCATGGTAGGTTTGTCTAAGTTACAAGCTACCGGAGTGTTTATGCTCGTATTCATAATGTCAATTATTGTCAAAGCTGATTACTTGGCAAGTGACAAGTCATCCCTTCTCGTTTTGATCCGATGCATTACATGAAGTAACCGTGCATCCGATTTACATGCACACAAAAAGAAAAGGTTCATCTATTAGCGTCCTTGTGACTGCTAAACTGCTTAGCTTGGAGTGCAAAATTCAGCCGTTTTCTCCAAATTAAGCATTGCCCGCTTAATTTAAACTTCCGGTGAAACGGCAGTGGAGTAGATTAACTTTTGTCTCCGAGGTTAAGAAAAGCCGACAGAAATTGCCTACAATTTGTAACAGGTCGCCCACTCCTTGTGAATTATCTCTACTAATGTGAAATTTCGTTGAAACAGACAGAAGATATACGTCACGAGATGCCTGTTACTGCAACCTACCTTAGGTTGCAGAATGTGACAGAGTTGGTCATTCTCCGATCGAAAGACACCTCTCCAGCGAATTTAAACAAGTCCGAGTCGCTTTTCTTTTACTTACCATTAGTGACTGAACAATAAATTCGCTCTTTTCTGCATAGGACTGAGCAAGGCAAGTAACAGTTTGGCAGACACATCTCACACAATAAAACCAGTGTGGGTGAGTAAAACTAGCATAAATTAAGTTGAGTAAAAGGGTAAATTTTTTGCCGCATGTTCACCACGTCAACTTTTCGGATCGTAGAATAGTAGCCAGCTGCTTCTGAAAACAAGTTGACGTGGGTTAACGCCCAGCAGATTAGAGATGACACAATCGAATGAACCGGTGAAGCACACTAATTGGCAACGCAACTGAAGATGCAAGTTCGAATTTGACATCACCATGTGAAGTAACAGGTCACATTACTTCAGCCCGATTGATGTTGAATTACTACTTCATTCATGCTAACTCTTAGTGCAGCAAATTTGGGCAGATTGCACACTTTGCTTTTCGGAATTGCTAATCTCATGTTCAAAGATGTATGGATTGGACGGCAAGATATCGCTGTTATCCTACGCACAATTCAATCATGAAGTGGGACAAGTTTGCGTGCGCCCAGTAGCTCACGACGGTCACCTTCCACGTTGCACTCACGAATCCTACGACCAGCCCTAACATTCTGCTTCTTAACGATTCTACTTCCTGTTGCAGATATTTTACTCAAGGTAGATTTATGATATAGGTATGTTTATTTCTATGGAGGGTCGAAGAAGTGCTGCATTCAAAATATCGAATTGGCAGAGATGGAGGTAGTGACATGTGAGAGATTAGTGGGAATTTCTGACCATCGATTGTTCGTCGCGCTTGGCATTTTGATTAAAATGTTTTCTTACCAAACGAGATAACACCATTAATGCAAGGCTTGACAGACAGCTGGAGATTAGAAACATCAATCCTAGTTGTCAAATCCACCACTATACCCAGCATTCATCAACAGGATATTTGCTTCGTTGATGCAGACATTAGCACACCGTCTGTTTTGTTACAAGCTTACCAGCTTCTGAACTTCGGTTTGTCCGTCATATTTTGTCCAACTATAAATTTGGAATTAAATATCGTCGGTAATTTTAATAAACTTCACACCACAATCGCAGCTTAAAGCAGTTATGACTAAGGATGTAGCCAATAACTCCGTATATACTGAACTATCTTTCAAGGGGGATACTGTGGAATTGCGAACAACAACTGTTTTCTTTGTAAAGGAATTAAATCGCTGCGCAGTTGCAAGTCACTACTGCGACATGCAAGCCACCTGAGTCTGTAATCAAGGAAGATTAAGCTGCTCAAACCGAATCATACTGAACATACCACTTTCAATGTAACAACGGAGAAACTTACGTGGAAAGAGACGATAGATCAGTGATCTCAAGAATAAAGGAACATGCGTCCAAAAATGTTCACAAACATTGTGCACAAACCGATACTGAATCCCATATATTCGTATGCCTTCAACATTGTCGATGTGGCGACACAGTCAGCTGACCATAATTTGGTACTGACCAAGGCGTACACCATCATAGCGTGCCGCCACAATCAACGGTTCATAAAGTTTACTAAGACCGTGTTGTTCAGAAATCATAATGTGTGAGTTTTCAGCTACTGTGAGCCCAAGCCATAGTGTTATTGCGGTCACACAGTTCAATGTTGGATGTTCACTTCTCGTTCCGCTCATTCGCCAACCGCTGTAGTTGTCAGACTAAACGATCCATAGTGATTTATTGTTTGATAAAAATGAGCCATTAAGAAACACTAGCGGCATTTAGCATCCGTATTGTGTCTTGCAGAAATATCTGAAGTTTGAAAGATAGTGCTATAAATCGCAAGGATAAGTCATTTCGGTTTCATCTTTGAAGGCACTTCTTGGAACGATGGTTGTTTGACGGACTAAAATCTGATCGGTGGTCACCGACTTTAAATTGAACATTACCCATACTTTACAGCCTGCTTCGAAGTTTGGTTGAACAGTTCTTTTGTATACGAACAACGTGAACAAAGGTTCTGATGTTCGACTTCAAACCAAAATCAACAGACAATGCACTTTTACGTTGAAACAGTTATTTGTACAGTTTCAATGCACCCTTAATTACGTTTATAACCATTCTTTATGTCGTGAAAAATACGCCTGATACCGCTAATCAGCTCTCTCATAACGTAGCCAATCAAAATACAAACAACTGCTGAGCTCAAAGCTGGCATTTTGCCGTTCTTTCTTCTTCTATGGATGAAAACCTCTCGCAAAAGGCCTAAAACAGAAAATCGGCATTCAGTCATTGGAACCAAGGTTGGATGAGTTTGTTCAAATCGAACTGATATTCTTCTTCTAGATGTAGTTAAGTAATTAGATGTGAGAAAATGCAAATTTGGGAATGTCACATGTCCTTATTAGACCAGCGAGCATAATAAGTTGTACAATACGTAACAATTCAACAATTCAATTTTCTGCAGTTCTATGTACTTGCTATCTCAAGTCACACTTCGGTGGACGAAAAAACACCAATATTTAGTTAGATCCCTATTTGACCGAGATTCTTTTTGGAACTAGTCAACAACCACTGGTAAACTTGTTCATGCGGTCCTCAGATGTCTCAGCATGTAATTGTTGGAGGGACTTCCGATTGTTCTGCAGAGGATTCTGTGCTTTTTTTTTCGTTTGATATTATCTTGGCTTCAGTGGTAGGCTGTTTTGATGAGGAATGAAAAAAAGATTTGATACAAATAAACCATTACAAATGTGCCGGGTACTCAAGACTTCATGACATTTGAATACAACTGCTTAAACCCATAAAAATAACGCAAAAATTTTCAAATCTTTCGTATAATTACTGAACCAACTGCATTGTGAAGCATAGTTTAGATAGTACTCTGCAACAGTAAGAGCAATTTCTTTCAAGGCTCTTTAAAAAAATTTTTAATTTTGCTGTAGTCAAGGGTATATATAAGAAGCTGGCGTTAACCTCCTCTCCGGAAAATGGCTGATTAATCTTAAAGATGCAAACGAGATAATACGATTCGACATATCTCAAACAGTACAGATATTTTTAAACAATATTTCGTTGTTCATCACCTATCTGGAAATGCGTTATTCTGTCTGAGTGTGCAAAGTACTTCTTAGACGACCTAACATTTGAGTCAGTTTAACGCTGAGTAGTAAATTTATTGAGTTAGCAAACGGGTAGCATCAGAAATGGTTTAGGGCATGTTTTAATACACTGAACTATACTAAAGAGTTATGAGGCATCCATCTGGAGGAACTGACTGGGTGATTAGTGTTGCTGTTATATTCACCCAAAGATTCTACCGCCGATACCTACGTTAAGTAGCTCAACTCGGGTGGCATCAACAAGTGAGAGTCTGGCTAATTCATTTTTGATAGTGGAAGATGTATAAATTTAAATGGTGTGACTTTCTGGTTGGAATACCGCATACTCAGTTATCATGCCGAACACTTCATATTGAGTTTGCAGCTGAATGGCTTACAAATGACGTGGCATAAAGAAGCCAGGTCACATACCAGACAGTCAGCTTCTGGAGCTGAGACCTCCGCAAATAACATCGTCAATGGTCGCAGCCGTTGGCATACATACCGGTTAATCGGATTTCTCATCACGATTGATGAACTTGCTTGGCTCAGTTTTATATTCCGAGTGAGTATAAGAAATGAAGCGGGACACTATAACTTGCAGGAGAAAGGTGTTCTGAAATGGCGCTTTACAAAAAATTTGCTGCCTGATTGTGCGGTTTCATCACATGAACATCTTAGTGGTCAGTGTGTTCAGTTTGACAAAACAGTGTAATCGCTCGGACTCAGAAACTACCATTTCCTTCAATCAAAGGAGATCAGCCTATCGGCGCCACTTCACATTGTGTTTACCAATTTGTATGTAACTGCGTAGAAAGTTACATAGGCAGAGCCGAGAGATGCTTGATCTCCAGAATGAAGGAACATTTACCTGAGTGGGTACAGAAGTCCTTGTTACCGGAGAATGGCAATGTTTCTGAAACGCATAAACAGCCTGTTTCCTCAGTCGCTAGACACATCCTGATCACTGGTCATGCTATCGATCCATCCTGTGCATTCAAAATCCTGTTGCGCCATTCCAATCCGAGATCCTTACGGTTCGCTGAAGCAGTTGCAATTAATCGGCTCAAACCAGCTCTTTGTGTTCAGAAACAACTGTTCGTGAACCTGACCCTTCCCTGGACTTGATGTCTTATCCTAACTCACTTAGTGATTTTCCACTCCTCAAATCGATTGTTTTAAATAAAGCCCACCCATGTTATTGTAAGTTTGGTACTGATGAGTCAATACGAAATGCTTGCATCTACCAGTTTTCATGTTCTATCTGCTTTGTTTAAAACAGTTTTTATTAATTAGGTTTCATCCCTTTCTTGTTTTCGTTTCTTACGTGAAGCCTGTTCACTAACTATTGACTGTTTGACAATAACACATCGGTAGGAACCACTGTTATGCTGCGGCCTAGAAGACCGAGAATGGATCAGCTGTACCTTGGAAAAGATTCATATACTACATGAGTTAAGCAGTGTGCTTCATTATTGACAGGCCGGAAGGGGTTACTAGGAGCGTAAATCCATTGATACATATATCAACGTGCAGTATCGGTCACACATGCTCAATTAACCCGTACCTAATCCTATTCAAAGACGACGGATATAACCAACATCTCGTTCGTCAATTATGTAGTTTGGTCCAAACAGACCGGCGGCAACCACCTGTGAGGCGATTCTATTCATGCCCGATTTTGGTTCAATGTTATTTTTGGGCACAAAACCTGGGAAGGCGCATGTGGGTTGATTAAGGTATGATTGTACTCAACTATTTTCTATAAAACGCATCTCGATCAACCATTTATCTGGAAGGATGGTTTTCACATCATTCGTTAAGTGTGCAGGAATCTGTTAGTGGTAGTGGAACTCAGCAAATGGCTACCGTTGTTGCCATCCGTGTTCCACATTGTGATCAGTAACCCCATGTATGCAGGCTAGATCAAACCTCATGCGTTCTCTGATAAGCAATCGTGCAGATTCAGCGTCGAACGCCTGCTTGATAACAGTCACATAGAGATTATTGGATTCGTTGGAAACGTTACTGTAAGCTGAAACTTTTCAGCAACATCTTAAGGTACAGTTCACCTTTTATAAAAAAACAATCGGTTCTGACAACAAGGTAGTGAATGATGCTAAATCGAACGAAAATCAGAGGAAGAGAAGCCTAATAACTGCCTATCAAGCGAACCAAAACCAGTTCAGCATATAGTAGCAAACAACTGACAAACAGTAACAGCGTGAGTTTGAACGCTCAATCGTTCTACTTCAACAACCAAGTTATCTGAAGGCGATCACCGTGGTGAATTGGATGCTTACTACGGGCATTCGTTTTAGTTACTTCATTGATGGCAATGCTACCACTGACCCTGGTAGACTGATTCGGGCTGAACAAAATCAGATCTGACGGTACCGCATGATGTTTACTCTACCAAAAGTCCACTTGGACAGGCAGTACTTTTGATGCGGTAATTTCGTCCCAGTTCTGCATAAACACATTTTACTAAGAACTTTATTTGATCGAACCAATAAAATTCGCGCAACTGGTACAATCGACGAGGAAATTAACTTTGAAGACATTAAAAGCAAACGGTTACCCACAGTGGTTTACAAGACGATTCAGCAAACGCCCAGGTTAGCAGCCAATCTCTTAACCTAGGTGAGTCAAATGTTGCATTCTTTCCACTATTTTTCAGGATCAGCGAATTTTTTAGTCTTCAAAATTCGACGGGCTTCGGCTACTAAGTGAGTTTTCTACGCGGTCAAATTAGTTGTCATTTTTGGCCCCACGATGATGTCAGCGCCATCCGAAAATTACTGCCTGTCTTTCCCCGGGGCTCCCATGGTGGGTGCCAGAATTCATGTGGGTGCATTTTTGCTGACACAGAAACGACGGAGAAGCAAGTGCAGGTAACGATGGCAGAAAATTTTCCTAAATCGTTGTGCGCAACCGTATCAACCAACCACTTAGAAGTTTTGCGAATGAGTTCAGAGGTCATCCGTACGAGACATTGGACTCGTCCACCGTGCCTCACGTGGTCGTGACTACACATGATACTGGAAGTCCGTCAGCCTTCACGGTTACCTCTAAGCGCCGGAATACAAACTTATTTTACCTTATCGGGACAACTTCCATTACACTCTGTAATTGACGATTTTTGGAGAGTTTGTAAGTTTCATTTCATAATCGTAATGGCTCATGGTAAAGTAAATTATTTCATTTCACGTTCAAACAAAACCGTTAGAACACGAAAACTGGTAGATACATACATTTCGTACTGACTGTTCAGTACCAGATTGTTTATATCGAACACTTAGTCACTAGGAGGTATATATAGAACTGCATTTCAAAGGTGATTAGCGTATACACCAAACAAAAAAGACTAACGAATTTGACTGAAGGAATATTCAGTGCAACCGAACTTAATGTGGTAGCTCGAACCCAGAAGCAGCCCATTCAATCAACCGAAGGAGTTCAACCTGTCCGTGCCATCTCACATTGTATCTACCAATTTACGGGTAAGTGCAAAAAAGTTATATAAGCCGAAACGAAAGGTGCTTTAACTCGAGAGTGAAGGAGCATTTGTTTAAATGGGTGCGGAACCCCGTATTGCTGAAGGACGGCAATGCCGCTGAAACACGCAAGCAATCAGTGTCTGCAATCGCAAGACACGTTCTGACCACTGGTTACACCATCTACCCGGCTTGTGCATCTGGAATCTTATTGCGCCATCTCAGCTCAAGATACTTGCCGTTTGCTGAGGCTGTCGAAATCAGTAGGCTGAAGCCAGCCCTGTGTAATCCGAAACAGTCATTCGTGAGCTTGACCCTGCTCTGGACTTAATGATCTTTCTCAACCCGTCGACCAACAATTTACCCTACCCACCCCCTAACTGCTCGATATAAAAAGCCGTTTCATATCATTAAAAATTCGGTGCTGGTCAGTAAATACGAGAGGCTTGTATCTACCAGTTCGTGTGTTCTAACTTCTGAAGAGTATGAACTGTTTCAAATTATTTCACGTTATCAAACAAGCAAATGACTGATCATGTAGGGTGTGCATTATAAGATGTATTATTTCTGCCATACTTCCAAATATCACTTATCTACTCCGTCCTAAAGGAAGTGATATTCAGTGTTGTCTCACTTGAATATCTCAAAATACCTGCCCAACCCCTACCTGGTTTTGTCAGTTTACACTGATTTGGAACTTATTTGCTAATTTCTGTTTGAACGGTGTAATTAGTCTACTAATTAGATTTTAAAATGAATGTGCTGTGTCAGAATAAAATAAGCTTTTCACCTACGATAACCACTCATTGAGTTTGTGGTGATGTAAGGATCTTTTACAAGAACAGAAAAATGATGATTTTTTAAGGTTATCGCTGCAAACTTTCATCCCACTCAGTTAACATTTTAAATGTTGACATCAGTTTGAAGTTGAAAACCAGGTTTGATCCACACCTCTTATCACATCCAGTAACTGCTTGTGTTTACATTAAGCATTCAGTGAAGACTGACAACGTGTGCCCAGTAAACTAGCAGCTGGTAAAAATCTATTCAATCTACGCGTATTTTTAAGTACGGAGTGGTTCAGTTGACTGGTATTAGTATGCCAACCATGCACTGTCCCGACTTCTAGTTTAGTCGCGTCGCGTGAACCACAAGGTTGGGCGTTCTAGGCTGAAAGATGTGTGTGCACCTGCCGGCAAACAACATAGGTAGATGAGCAGTTTTAGGCGTTTGAGGAATGTCAGTGGAATGGCCGGAGTTCAAATCTCGATCGTGGTAAGAATATGCACTACTGACGAGCTCTGGTGAGAGCGAAACTTAAGTCTAGTGCTTATTCTCAAAAGACACCGGATGGCTGCAAAGTCTATTTGAGATCAAATGAGTGATGGTCAACTTGAAAATAAACCAAATCCCCCACTACTCATCAGTACTCATGAGGAATGTGTTTCTTATTTGCGGCCATCAGCTGAAATGTGTGTCTATCTAGAGGGTCTCTCAACCATTCACGATGAAAAGACATTTTCGGAAACGTGTACAGATGCAGCACGGTTTTCAGTCACCTTGGTACATGCTCTATCCAACTAGTAACTACAGGTTTTTCCACCGCAGTTCCACATTCTTTGAACAATTTAGGGTTTTAATAATTTTTATGTCCACAACCATGATCTATAACCGTTTGATTATTATCGCTTACCACCGACTGTGTGTTAGGCTGGTATCAAACATCGTCATACCCACTGAATTCGATTTTTCTTGTGAGTAGGTTGTTAAAACCACCTGGGACTTGTACAAAGCGCTGACGCTTCCATTTTCAAGGTGGGCACACGCCGACCCAATTTTTGGGCCATACTGGCCTGTCTGACTCTGAAGGCAATGACTGGTGTGAACTCCGAACTACCGACGTGTTTGCCGTGTATGCATCGCACTAGATAAATTCAAAGATGATGACAGGGTTGTTCTCAGTCCCTGATGGCAAGATCTTCGCTCATCCTAGACGGTCTTTCATTGTGAGTAATCATTTCCATCCTAAAATTACCAGCAGTTTAACCTGTTTACACCCGTCATTCGGACTGGGTAACACTGAAGAAAGGTCAAATAATTCTGTGGTGGTGATCGATTGGAATCTTTCAGAACATATTGTGCAAAACCGTCTCCTTCTCCCAATTTGTGTTAGGACTATTCGGATGTTTCGGACAAGATGTTTGCCAACGTACCTTGAGAATGATGAAAGAGCATACAAGGTCTTCGGAAACTTGCATCACGGCTCCAGCGTTGTCAAACTCTCCGCAATAATTTGCCGCGCTAAAAATGGTCACCAGCTTTGTAAAAAGGGTTGAAGAATAAAATAGATGACAGATAGAAAATGAGGCTTTAAAACAATGATAAACTGGTGACTATATTTAAAATGGTTCTGTATCAAGCCAGGTGCACATAAGTTTGTAGTGTTCAGTTGGATGAACTACAATTCAGTAGCGTAACGTACTTGGTAAGGAAAACAACCACCACACTTTGATATAGAACTCTGACAAGTTAAGTGATGTTGTTAGCTATGCGCAAAGCGTACGCTCACCTTATGAACATATGACTCATTGAAGTACGGCTTTTTATTCAGAATCCCATCAAATGTAGTCAATATTCGTTACAGTGTTTACTGTTGATCACCATCATACCAACACTTTACTGCTCCTTCACTCTGCCTGCTTGAACTGAAGATCGAACCGGCGACCTTCAACTGACAAGCAGATCTTCACTTAACCATCACTCCTATTAATCGCAGATATTACATGCTGCTATTCTGAAATGGACTGGACCATCCACACTAGCGGGGTGTGAACAAGTTACGAATATTGGGTTGTACCACGGAGGATATGTCATTGGCTCTCTTATTCAGACTATCTCTACCTGCCTAATGCAAACACGGTCGAAAACGCTCGTGGAGAATGAACATCAAAGAAGAATTGATACATTTTCAATGCTTGTGATGGCAGTCAGTGCAAACTAACAGTATGAGGTCGGGTGTGTCCATCTGTATGTGTTGGGAATGAAAACTATCTACTCAGGTTAGAAGACACGTGTATGAATTTCAAGTCATGAGCAATACCTGAAGAACTGGCGGCCAAGCATAAAAGAACCTCGGCCGTTTATTGGAAAGATCGCTGTTATGATATCCCAGTCATACTGTCGTATTCGAAAGAGTTTGAACCAGTACAAAACCGGTCACAGAGTGTCAACTTGAGGGTATAAATCATGAAGCAGTACAACTGTCAATTCTGTACCTATCTGTTGAGCCCCGCGTAGAAAAAAGGTCCATGGTCAGCTGCATTCAAATGTGCTAAAGGGTGACGACTTGTTACAGGTCACATGATAGTTGCTGGTTAATTCCATAACAGAACGCAAGCCAATGTCTAACAGACAGATTTTTTTAATTGCGAAACTGAGCATAACAACTGAGATGCGTGAATTATATACTTCATCTATATGAATGTTGAGGTTTCACAGTTGAAAACGGAGTTTCCAGTTTTCGAAATTAAATACTGAAACACAACACCACAGAACAAATGACAGATTTAGTCGATCTTCTTTATGAACTGAGTTTCAACCTAAAACATGGACTTGGATGGACCTAGTACAGTGACTGGCGAAAAATCCCGCTGAAAGTTGAAATAACTTAATCAATGAGCATGATCAACTGTGCAATATTTTCGTGGAAATTTTGGCAGAACGAAAGTCTCGCAATCATCTAGCCCACCACAAATTCGGCTCAGGTTACTAGAATGCACTGAACATGTTTGGGTGATTTCCCAAAGAAATGTAATTAGGTTAGTTTTAAAATGTTACAGTTTCACGAAGTCAATCTGAGAGATTCCAGCGTTTTTTATACGCACCATGGAAATGTGAAGGTCTTAGTGTCGTTCATAACAAATCTTTTTCGTCGTCGTTCACCAAACAACAATGAAAGGTCAGCGAAATCTTCAGTCCAGCCACATTTCTGTCATCGTGTTAACAACTACCTGTGTCATAAAAACTACCTCTATTCAATTCACTAGAGCAAAACAATATGTCGAAACATTATGCAGAATGAACGAAATGGTAACCAACCGGTCCAGCGGAATGCCAATCCCTGCATCATTCGTTCACTCATGTACACTCTCGAATACATTTTTGTGAACAACTTGCACAGTCCTTAGTCATGTTTTAGGATGATAATAATTAGATTAAGCGGAATTTCTCAAAAACCTCAATTCTTCCTCAACAACTTGTTCCCAATGTATGAAACAGAATTTATCCAGGTATCTATTGGCTCACCCGTACATACCTTCTTGTTGGCAAAAAATTCGTATCCATCTTCCACAACTTGATGTGCACGTACAATGAGGCTGAGTTCACACTTTTCCATAAAAGAATACACTTCCTCGGCGCCGAAGGTATAGGAAACTCCCCGGTCGTTTGAATGCCAACCGGCGTTCTAGAAAATAAAAGTTCACGTTCGATGTATGGCGATGTATGCCCATATAAAGTAAACTGGTTAAGACGAACGCAAAACTTATTTTCTATAAGGAAAACATCCCGTGTTCAGTTACATGTGCCAGTACGGCGAACTGGAATAGAAAGCCAAGCAAAGTTTGAAGCTGGCAAGTTCAAGCAGAACCTCACATGAAATTGTGCGTAAAGATAATCCGAATGGCCAACTAGTTGAATTATTACTAGATTTTTAAATTAAGATAAACGTTGTGAGCTAGATGTAAAACTCCAGTGAAACGACAGCTTTCCTAATAAAGTAGTTTCTGGACTGGACAATTATAAACGGTGACATTAGCTTCTAGTTTCTTTGACGCAGGTTTCCATATTCGGAGTAAGAGATGGCGTGAGTACTTACAGTTACCGCGTACACATTCGTGTCTGTATAAACTTGTCAATGATGCACTGGTTTCACAGATACCAATCAGCTGACGAAGCACCATTTAGATAAAAACCGATAGCAGCGGAGTTACTAACCAGTTTCCAATCGATTTAAGAAGTCAAGTACACTTGGTATGTTGCCGATCGGTTGTGCCTTTTTGGAAAACTGGCTAAAGAGCCCGCAATCACAACTTTTTACGTATTATTCGAGTTGTGATCGATGAACCCCGGAACTAATATCCGTGCCTTTGTAACCATTTCGAACTGAATTATGTGTAATCCTGTATCACGTATAAACTTCCCTGTGAGACATAACCACTCACATATTGTTAACAAAACGATAGGTAACATACCGTATAAATGAACACGTTTCACCTTGGTTTGTAAGAATGGAAAAAATCTTTTTTTAACTATAACCAATCGACTTGATAAATCAGAAAATCTGCCTTATTGGCCATTCAACATTAGTTTACTTGTTGATATCCCTTGGGTTTTGACAAGGTTTCTTGCAGACGTCACGCAACAAAAAACGAGTTCACTTCCGGTCCGCAGGAACGGTAGCTACCAATAAACGAAATCATACTCCTATGTACAAAACGAACTGAGCCCCAATGCTGGGTTATTTTTCCAACCGAAGTCTGTCAACGTACCCCGAGGTTCTTAGTAATTCCCGTTGGGGTTTTTGTCTAAATCCCCTAATGTCTTTCCGATTAAATGCGCTGAAATGTTACTGATAGATATCCCGAGCTCACTGTTTTTTCTGACTGATGAACGTTGCATCTGCAAACTTATTAGGGAGCTCGTTATCTCATCCATTGTCCTACCCAACATAAGCTGTACTCCAGCGATAAAACTGTCAATTCATACATGTTATAGTTGGATGTGAGAATCATCAAAAAATGAGCCACGGTGCCCCGTAATCTTCTAATAGTATCTAATCTCAGGTGATTGACTTGGTACAACTAAATTGCTAGCAGCTGAAGGGGTCGGGAGGGCATTTATTTAGATGAAACAACAGGCGTGAATTGTGGTTCTCTTCGTGAAACCTGCACAAGTAAATAATGTTTTGAAAGGAAAACTGAATCTTGCTCTATTTAGAGATTGAATATAACGGAATCGTGAAGTTAAAGTCGACCATTCGCAAGAGACTACCGATGGTAATTGTTGGCCATTCTAGTAAACTGACATGTCAACATAGTGACCGGTGTGGATTTTACATTTTCGCAACATTTGAACACTGCAACAATGATCACTCGAGTGAAGCAAGTCGTCCCGTGTCCGAAAAAAACAAGCCAAAAACTGGGCAGAACGAACCAATTGAAAAGCTGAAGCCTCGAAACCAATGGTATTTCATCAGCTCGTTGCTACTTTGTGTCCATTAAGTAATCCATTGAAACTGGATATTTTTTAGTCACATCTATCTTTCTTTTGCTTTTTTTGGAAAGTGATAAATTTTCAGGAAGATGTGTTACTAATATCACCACAAGTTGCTTGAACGTACATACAAAAACTATCCAAATGTTCCAACAGTCATCTCAACAAACTGAACATCTACATACATTCGGTCAGCTCATCACTTAAAGGTACTATCAACTATTTACCGAATGCACTAAATGGCGGGTTGGCAAGACTCAACAGACTGTCGAGTTTTAGGAATGATACAGTTCGTTAATGACAGGGATTCACGATTAGTCTGCATCGTCCTTGTTAGGTAGATTAGTCGATATTCATCAGTGAGCTCACTAACGTTATGAATATGAAAAACACGTAATCAGAAAAAGAAGGATTAAACAGATAAAAGGTTCCAACTTTCAGGTTTATGGTTCACTGCTGTAAACATAGGTTAGGATATTGAGCACTAGCTATAATTTGCAAGCAACTTATGTGAAGCGTTTAGATGGGACAATTCGAAGATGCTTTATTTAACGTTAGTGACGCGGTCGTTGACTTAGCCACCTGATGTAATCGTGCATTCGGTCTCTGTTGGCCTAGTCCAACATGAGCAAAACATTCGAACCAATTTGCTTTTATCAAAATATCCCGGTGGAAATTCTATGGGTATAAGAAAGCTGCAATAAACTGTGTTGGTTTGCAGCAATTATGAAGCAGATAAGCACACCTGAGAATTATGAGCTCAGTCTGTCTCGAAATACGCCAACTGAACTTACCTCTTATCAGCTTAATGATATACCCCAATAACTAATTATTTCCGCTGATGGTGTTAACTCTGATTGATTCGATTCCACTTCGCTTGGTCGTGCTCACGCTTTTGAGCACACACACTGGTCACTTCACTATGATTTTAGTGAACGCGCACGCCAAAAATCAAACCCACCATCGGGGAAAAGACACTATTCTGAACGGGTTTCTACTTTAGAAGATTTAAAATCAGCGGGTACGTTTTACACCATTTGATGACGATATTTTGCAGAATTTAAAAACTACGAGTAAAGCAAAATAAGAACCTAAAACATTAAAGGTACGGAAATCCATTTTATAATCTTTTTACGACCCTAAGTAAAACGGTGACAAACATCAGAGCGCAAGATAATCCGAGATCAGAGTTGCAACAAACAATATTGTGGAAACTTATACCTACTGAATCAGGATCGGACCAAAGCAAGTCGCACACAATTCCAATATCAGGGATTTCCGTCGGACGACGTACCAAATTAAGCTGAAAGAAGAACTTGTTGGTCACACAAGTGACGTTCATCCACCTACCTGATCGAGCTTCTTCAAGTCCGGTGAGAGACCCCCGTGGACACAAAATATACTTGAATTGATAAGCGCTGCTGTATGGGCAGGAAATGAAATATGAGGTAGCGTAATGACTGAATTGGAGTGAGGAAGTGGATTCCAAAAGATACAGCAAATGATTAGACCATCTTGACCACAATGTTACGCGTAAATAATGAAATGATGTGGAACACAACGTAGTGAACGAACTGGTAAATGGTAAATGGTTAAACACAAATACGCGTACATATATGTATCATCACAAGTTTTCTTGTGATACACAAAGAGTTCCTGTTCTGACAATTAAACATTATATGACAATCGAGCAGTCAGTCGGACAATGGTTGTTACCTTTAATTTGGAACCGTTGGATTGGCTAAGGTAGTTTTGAATTACGACGCGGAGATTTTCAGCTTGTTCGGAAGTTATACAAAGGAATTTTGTTGACCTCAAGCGGGGTTATAGTAGAACGCCACAACACAGTCTGTAGGTAGTTCAACCGTACACACATTGTTGCACCGTAGTTACATCCCTTGGTCAATCTGAGTGTGAACATGTTTCACTTACAACATTTGAGATTAATTATAGTTGTTACTACTTGTCTGTGAATTTTCCAAACTCGACTGTATGTTTGATTTAATTTCCTTCTTACGGAGAGTTGTCTATGGCACCTCAATCACCACGATAGCAAGTGTGCAGGTATATCGCGAGAAAATGAACCGAGTTGAGATGTGGCTGTGATAAACTTCGCTAAATGCAGACTTGAGAAACTACAGTACATACATTTGGTACAGAGTAAATGTGGAAAAGAGTTGTCGCACGTAAAGAACACCTTCACAATCTTCACGGACAAGGGAGTTTTTTTCGTCAGACGTCTTGCAATTATAAGAAGTTATTACAGCTAAGCCGACAGAATTCGAGAGATTTTTCGAAGACATCAGAAGGTGCTTCGTAAAAATAACAACCCCAGGAAACAGCTAATAACCGTTAAATTCTTCGATGCTGTCTGGTGGTCTAACCGTACAACATTCCTTATTAACGAAGATACGCGAAGTGTAAATGCCCCTAACATCTATACTTGAACTAACGAGTTCAATTCAGCCTTATTCAGTTCTCCGCAAACCGGAGAAACGGCTAGGAGAAACTGCCATCCATACCTGTGAATTTGCATTGGTACGTATCTTTGAGCTTCACATCTAAATTCACAGCTTAGAAGTTTTTAGACGGTACACACGCGGTCAGCAAGGTGTCTGCTCATCACGGAACGTGAACCGTATGTATGCGCAATAAACTAAATAGAGTCGGACTTGAAATTTTTCGTGACATCTCAATGTTCAACGTTGGCCAGTATAGACAACTGCCTGCCGTAACAAACCAAATGCTTGGAACCCGCATAGTCCATCTGTTCAGAAGATACTTATGAATGCAGAGCTTGAAAACTGCTGTTAAACTTGGGTGGGAACATCGAGGTAGATCTTATGTTCGATAACGTGTATGCATCATGTATAGTTAAAGAAAGTTGAAATTCAGCACCAATGAAAGTGACCGCATAAATACCAGTGACCGGTTCGCTATATGGAATTACGCTGCGTAAAATCGTTTGACTTGGTGGTGAACGTTCATATAAGCGCGTCCTCTAGATTAACCTTGCTATATAGACGCAAAATATCTGAAAGATCATACAGATATAAACAATGTATGTGTTATACATTTGCCTACACATAATATTTCAGGGACAAGCCAGCTGTAGAATGAACCATAACTTGCATTTTTATTCCTGACTATAGGTTAATACATTCAGTTTGCAAATTCACCACTAAGCATTATGGGCAAATAGGGTCACCACATACAGTCATGTGATGGGCAAAGCCTCGATCGTGATTCACTTCGTCTACGTACATTTTTCAGCATCTTCCACAAATTTGGGAAGCCCGTGCTGCTAAACTGCAATGTCCTACTTGCCAAATGTACTGAGAAACTTCTCAAATTTGCCTTAGTACTCAGTAAGTGAAATTGCTTGGAACCATCTGTTAAGCGTTCGTCCAAGTAAAACATGTGCGAACAATCAAATAAATAGACCAGCAAGCGAAAATGAAGTTGTTTTAGGTCACCTTGATGTCAGATTACACCGGCCTGCACCGATTTTATTACAAAAGGCGCTACCCTCTCCCATTTGATTTAGGGAAGGTAATCACTCTCATCGCGTTGGATGAAGAGCTTAACTGAGTGGTCTGTCTCACATTCTATCCATGCGTTGGCAACTTAACTTTTATTCAGAGAGATCACGTTCAAGTAATAAACCTTCTCAACACGATCATAACAATCGAACTTTGACCATCTGACATGGACTGTAGCCATCGATACATTCACAGAAGCACGAGATTCCAGTTTCCAATTTTTCCGTATGTTCAACCGTAGTAACAGCGAATTGGGTTTCGCGATGTGGTCATATATCGGCCTGAATTGCAAGCGTAATTCCAAAGCTATGATTAGGGCTAAGTCTAGTCGTAATATTCTAAAGTTTTCATCTGATTGCTGCCCGATTAAATTACTGTACATCATCTGAAGCTCATCAAAATATTCCTTAATAACTATATCAGGTATACACAAGTTAAATCAGCCGGTCGTTTGTCTGAGTACTTCTCCTACCATGCATTTCATGGAGGTGCATCATTCCATTGGTTTACAACTTATTCAATCACGTAATTGAGTGCATTGTCAGACGGAAGCAAAATAATGATTTATAGCCATACCTAAAGGAAGGCAGTTGAAACAGTCCGTGTACGTTTTCCACAATCGTGTTGAATACCGACGTTTGCATTCATCAAAGAATCCGTAGACTCTGTAAAAGTAATCCCAGTGACATGTGGGTTGAAAACCGAAAATTCAATTCAAACTCCTAGATGGAATCCATATAACTGAGAAATCTCACAGATTATAACTTATTTATGCAGTATGTTGACAAGAATAAAGTGATACTAAGTGATGAATAACGCAGACTTTTTGAAAACTTCTGAGTAGAGCAGTCCCCCTTCTACAAAACTGCACTGTTATACACCTGTCTCCGGAGTTCGGTTTAACGTTAACCAATAAAGTACGTTTTCCGTGGTCCTTTAAGTTGTGGTGGTTGTTTCGTTTGGGTTGTTAATAAACCTTCTACCATTCAGTTTAGTGATTTTTGCACTCTGCGATGACCTACAGTTTTATGCGTGCTTCATCAACAGCAGATTGGTTAATGGCGGCATATCGACATGCCTTGAATGCACAAACCGAAACAAGAAACCTGTGTTGTGATATCATTCCTTACGATCTCATCAACCATAGATGTGGATTCTTCAAGGTGCAACAAACTGGTTGAATACCATAAAGTCGAAACAACAAACAAAACAAAATCACTAAATTGTATGATCAAACTCAGTCAAAACCAACTCATCTTCAACAAGACAGTGAATCACTCTTGAATACATCAGCTCCGTTCTAGACACGTGATCAACATAGCTACAACCGGCCTCAACCTTGATCGCTCTTCAATTCCTTGAAGACGGGCAAACAATAAGCACAACTGACTACCTTATAGTTTTATTACGAAATTAGAGTTCACGTATTTTGCAGCTGGTCGTAGCTATGCTAATCATGCGTCTAAAGTCGAGCTCAAGTATTCAGAAGAAATTAACTAAGATGTTAAACATACGTTAATTTTGGTTGGTTTGGGTCAAACTGTGTTGGTTGTCGTTTGACCTTACATTATTCACTCATTGTTGCATTCTACACAATGCACCTCCGTGGCTGGGGAGAGTGCAGGAAATATCGTATCACAGTTTTCCTGCTGGTTTCTGATTCTAAACGAATTGGCCAAACAGACTCATTCAAGTTTCAAGAAATGCGCCTCCCTAAATGGATGGATAAACAATCTAAATATCCTGAAATACAAAACACTCGAATTTGTAAATAATCGCTCGTAACAGTAAACTATGGGGTGGTTTGTCAAAAATAAACGTTCGCGTTGTGCACAAAACTTACTTTACTAGACCACAATAAACTGTCCTGTTTAAAACGCTTTCTTTACGTTGTACGAAACGTTTGAAGTAAGAGTTCAGTTGGACATCTGAACATGTTCACTGACAGTGCTTCACATTGCTGAGGAAAATTTTATGTAAATATTTAGTTTTATCTCAAGTGCGGCAGATAAAAAAAGATATATAGTGCTTGGTCACTGTTAGCTGCTCTAGTCAGCTCACATCAGGCGGGATGATGACACCAGCAGCTCGTTTGTTCTTCTCAGTGTATTTCGGTACATTCTGGATAGACGATCACTTAACCAAGTAATCACGATACAGTGATTGTCGTAGCAAGGCTATGTGCTCTACACGGCAGCAGAATGTTTACCTGGGTAAGCTCTATACAGTGAGGTCACAAACAGTTGAGTAGAACAGCGTGGTATACTTGCAACTACGAAGACACGAAATATGACAACTCTGATTATTCTGTTGGAGTCAATTGCCTCGGCATAAACGAGAAATTCAAAATACTCAGTCATTAACCAGAGAAAACAAGAGCAATGTCATATAGTGTTTGTTTAAAACCATCGCCTGACCTGAGTATTACTTATAAACGTACGTAGGTGAGCGGTTGGGTGGGATAATTCTGCCGAGCTAACTTTGGGATAACTTTTATAAACGATTAAATGGATTCGCGGCAAGAAACTGGGCCAAAAATTCACTCGTGTTCCAGGTCTTCACCACTTGGCTCAATTGGCTTCAAAGGACCTCTTTAGCAATGAGGTTGTTTGCAAAAGCGCACCTCAGAAATTGAGGTACCGGATCAGCTAATCAACTAGCTAGTTAACTTGACCTGAAAGAGGGCTAGAATTCGACTACGTTGTCAACATTTACTGAGTCCACTAACAGCCGGCGAAACGGCGTGGTGTTCAGGCAACATCCTGGTCACAGAACAGCAAATCGCCATGACCGCTCCTCTGAGTAGAGCGAGTAAGTGTAGTTCCACTTATATGAAGAACTGTTGATTGTTTACATCCCTAATTCTAAACGATGATAATGGTCCGGAGTCACTGACGTGTTTATATCAGAGATATTTCTCCCTAAGCTTTCTCTCACCCTAATGACTTGTTCCGATAGTTCTTCTTCTGGGGTAATTCATGTGACCGTTACAGTGAGCGGAAATTCGAAAAACAGTATCTCGTGGTCAGGTATACGGTGGATGTGAATCTTTGGTTGAGTTGTTTGGTTGGTTTGAGACAAGGGTAAACCTCAATGCCCGGGCCAATATATTATTCACTAGCCAGTCAACCGTTGAAAGCCACCGACACTAGAACGGACGGTTCCGTGACCGTAATTTCGTGAACACGTCAATGTGGTCGGGTGGCTGATTGTGCACACTGAGAAACCTATAAATGGGAGTGTCCGTTTAAAGTCAGTTCATAGATGCACATGGGTGGCGCACATCACTTGGCGTATTTGGCTTGTATCCGCAGCGACCTGTTGACGTCGCTGTTTACAGCTTTGGATATGAATTAGACTTATTCTCAGTTGCTGCTAGCAATGTGCACAAAACTCTACAATTTACATTTCTCGTACCGTCAGTGTTACCAGAAGTGAACCCGACAAAATTCATCAGAAAAATCAGACAAACTTTTCACCGTTTTGGAGGAAATAAGAATGGGGTTCACAATCTTAGTGTATGAAGACTGCTGTCTTATCTGCCCACTAACGCTAGTCACTTCGATCGATCCAAGAACGTTCAACAACTTCGACTCTATTCACAGCTAACTCATTCTTTGTAACTTCGACGGCCCCTGCAACTAAGCGCTCTTGTGTAGTTTTAAACCCTTTTCTAACTAACTCAACAGTTTCCAAATTTATTTTGTAACTCATGTCTAACGCATGACCAGCGATTGCGAGATCTCTGTTCGTGAGTTGGAACACCAACTGACATCTGGGTGCCTTTCTTATATTCCTTCAGGACACTTTTACTCCATTTCCAGCTTCCCGTGCTGTCTGTTCAATGCAAACTTGCCAGTAGAACCCAACATATTGAGAATATATTGCAGGACGGATGCAATAAATGGCGTGTGTGAAACTGGGGTGTTCTAAAAAAAAGGTTTTTATTGACGTCTGCCTGAGATAACATAGCGTTAGATACTTCCTGTGATAAAACGGGCGCCACCGTTTATAGAAAATACAGTACAAACTAGCAGAGGGAGTAACAACATATTTGTTGATAAGTTCATGATTTTCGTTTTTCAGCCTAATCTCGGCATCGCATAAGTGGGTCGTGCGATCTAGAATTTATTGTATACTAGCGCCCAGACCGCCTGAACAGATACAAGACATGTCAACATGCAAATACCTTTGAGCTACTTGCAAGTGGTGAGTGATAAGACATTCTTAAGTCATATAATCCAACTATGTAGTACACACTTAAGCATGGTAGACTTTTTCCGCATTACAAAATGGCACCCAGCATGGGAAAGGACATTTGTGCTCCTATGGTCACGTACCAATGATAACTGAAGCACAGTATACGAAAGGTGGTGATTCGGTTAAACTTATTAAACCCCTGGATAGCTGACAATCTAATACGCTATACGAACTTGTTTGTGACTAAATGGTTTTAAGACCTCTCATCATCGTACTAGATTTTAAAGCCTTTTTCTTTTACGATAAGCCTCAAATATGAAAATATATCTCAGAGTTAATACTGAGTAGACAGGAAGTGTGTACAATTTTGTACTATCCACTAAAACTCCGGCCTTTCTGAAATATGTTTGGACCAGAAAAAATTGACCTTGGTGACCATGAAAGTTCGAGTTATATTAAAGTTATTAGACTCAGTTACAAACACAAAATATCTAATCTCTTAGCTGCAGAACCTCACTCTTATCCAACAAAATCCCGCTTCCTGTTTGTATACTGAGCTAATGACGACGACAGCCTTCAAACATTATTTGTAAAATGTGGTACAAACAACAGTTGTACTGTTTCGAATCCAACACGTATCAAACACACCGATAGATTTGTATAAGTCCAAACTGCCTCGCATGTTTGTGAGACTTTTATTACTAGGTGTATAAATGGCAATGTTATATGTTTTACGCAAAATGAGGACCATATAATCTGAGCCGTGATCTCCAGCCAGTAGCTAGCTATTTCCTTCATGAAGTCCTAGATCATATATTTCAAGTGTGAATCCTTCAGTTTTCATTAGTTACTTAGAAACACTGAGTAGTTTCTTACAGGGTGGAGAACTTCGGTACCTAGATAACAGCTAATCCATCAATTCAGGGGAGGTGAGTATATCTAAGCTTCAGTGGCTCCAAGGTTTCAGCTTTCTCGCCCGAACGTCTACGAAGTAATGAATGGCCACAAAACGGAACAGCGAAAGTCGCACATAAGATATTTTACTTCATGAAAAATTTCAACTCAATTTATTGATTGAAATGTAACTGATATTTTTGAGATGGGTTTATGAGACTCAAGCCTTTTTCCTGATCTTCCACCCCAGTTCCGAATCCTGAAATTCTCGCAGCCGATTGACAGATAAGTGCGTTTATTAACTAGTGAATTGTTTCGACAACAATATCGGTAGTGATGGCTGCAACTTATTTAGGATGTAACAATTTGCATCTTAAACAAGGCATAGTGATCACGAGTCAATGCACATCATCCGTACCTATATGTATATACTTTGAATACAACTTGATCTTGCTAATTATTCCATCATTATACTCCAGTCAGAATAAAAGTTTGAAGCAGTCTGTTAAAAACACATTACTACTGAGTAGCATGTGTTGTTCAAGTTCCTCCAAGCAACTTCGGATAAAACACATCGAAACTCACCGATTTACCCGACTACATTCGTGGTTGCCTCTTAGCACTGAAATTTGATCCGGGTACTTGAGTTTATAGGCGAAAATCAATGAGATAGTTTCGACTGAATAGCGCCCTCTGAAAACGTAGTCAAAGGGGTTAATTTTTTTAGGAACTATCAACCATATAAATACGTCGCTATTCAGGATTACGAATTTTACTGGCATTTACGTTTATCAGTTAGACAATCACGGTCGCAACCTCCCTGTTAATATTCTTAAACTTAACGATATTACCACTGTACAACTGGAATTTATCAGAGATTAAGTCAGTAATAATATGCTGCTATCTACCATGCTTATAGTCCATCACACTTGATTCCCGAAATAAAAGGAACCGTTATCTTTAAGTGTGCAAATGACGCTGTTTTCGATTGTCCAAATTCCGTTGACATGTAACCAATGCTATTACTGAAGTAGTGCATTGGAAATCTCACAGAAACTTCAACCCAAAGCCCCGAAATGACATTATGCGAACTTTCACTCATCACACTGCAGTCCGTAATCAGCTTTTAAATGCGATCGCTCTGTTCGTGCAGAATGCTTAGCCATACCTGGATGTGTGAATGCGCACCAGCATGACACTGCACCTTCGAGCAATCCAAGTCAACCAGTTCACTCCGTTCAGCTAGCTACCAGAGAGTGACGTTTCGCTTTCCTCATCCTGAGTTTAAGATGAGTTTGTGCACCGTTTCTTAGAATTAAACACTGTTCTCTTTTTGTAGTTTCTTCGTCGTTCACGTTGACCTCCGCTAACTGTGTCTACTCGTCATCACACTAAAATCTAAAAAATTGTGTCAGTCTCTTATATGGTTATCAAAAACAACTGTATTTGCCTTATTGAATTAGCATTTTGTTTACCGCTGATTGCATAGCTTGTGCCAGATTTTCCAATAAAATACTGTGCTTCACTGCCGTTGATCAAATATAATTCTTTCTCACAAATTTCCTAATTACTTGAAACATCTTTTACCATTCAATTTGTATTAAGCCATTGTTTGTTATCCGTATCGATAAATGTCTGCTTTTAAGACCAGCAGTTCGTAATTTTTTCTTTCATTTATTTAGTTGACATTCTAGTGGTTGCCTCCGTTTTTAGATATTTGCGCTTTTGTGCAGTTACTCGATTATCTTATGTGTGTTTATCTAACGCAGGTAAAAGGTTTGTTCAACGTGAGTTCGTTTGGCTGCTTTCAATCCAATCAAATTAGCCAAAATGGGTGTTCGTAATTGGTTAGACCATCTGCCAACTTTGCCAAAACTCTCCCCTCCTACTTACTGGATAGTTAAATTTTATGCTCAATCCACCTGGTGTAAAGTGAGGTACACGCCCTTCTAGACATATCGGCACAACCGATTGACCTTGCTATCAGTTGTTTGGTTAAAAATGATGGATACATAGTTGACCAGTTAGAATTTACCTCTCGATGTAAAATGAACTCCGCAAATTGTTTTTGATTACCGGCTAGGTTAAGAGTGATCAGAACCGTCAGTTCAAGCGAGGCATTTAACTGGGTCAGATCTTGTCACTTGAGCTTAGACAAGTAGCTGCCATATCTAAGTGGTTCATCAGAACACGTGACTTACGTGTTTAATTTGCCACTCTCTGTACGGATTCATCCATGACCACAATTTGTACCGATGCATGCATGTTGTTACATGTAACCATTCACAAAAATGTGTATAGAATTAACACTACGTGATATATTAAATTGAGATATAAAAAATACCCAATAATAACTGATGTTGAAAGGCTGCACTTTCGGTTTACGCATTCGCGAAAATGTGTAAGCATGAGATATATGATGAGCAAAATTATCGCAATATTTCTATCACTAGTTTCTCTGAATAGAAAAGATGTGAAGGTTCATAATTATCGGATTGACTACAAAACCTTCCAAACATCTCTATGGTATGAACTCTCTAAGTAAAGCTATGGAGTGTTCACCAGTAACCAAGAAGTTTTGTACGTGAGATTTTTGATTCACTTGTCATTAATGTGGCTAATTGACGGAACGTGTTCATGCAAGAACTGGTTTAGCCTGGTTAGAAACAAGTTTAAAAAATCTCCAGCTATTAACTAATACCAAGTGCGACGGGACCACTTGTCCAAAAGTCATATTTGTACAGAGCAACCAAAGTTTTCAGCACATACACTGAGTAGATACACTCGGGGTTTGTACAGTACTTTGTAAACACCTTTGACTTTTATCCTGTGTGCATACCACCATCTGGTAATAGCTTCCGCATTCGGGTGAATTACCGAGCTAGCCTCTTTCAAAAACTGAATCATACTTTGGTTTTACTTTCTTAAAATATTTTTGTAGTGCTCGTTGTGCTGTTAACGCGGTCCCCGTTCGCACGAAACAAACATGTTTGCCGTTTCCATCGATTACTGCGGCCATTGGAAAGCTCAGTAAAATTAGAATCACAAAGTTGATCAAAAACTTTCAATAAAATTCGGTTGCTGAATGATCACAATGACTACCGGCAAAGCAGCGTACAATCTTTTCATCCAGATGGGTCTAATTGAATTCAGTGAGCAATATTACGTTTTGTGAAAAAGTGTGAAGAGGCAGTCTGAAACAGCTGCCAAGTAACCAGCGCGTTCGCAACGATTTTAGTTGCAGAAGTGCTCATACTATAAGTTCCAGTCTTTGTACGCCTCTCTTTCTCGATAGATTGATGAATGGGCAACTTGTGGGTGATTTTCTTCGCAGGAGCAAACACCAGATTTTCGATGAGAGACCTAACTCATTGAATTGTGCTAGTTTTATTTAGGAATCTAACTGATATATGATCCGCTAATAATCCAAGTTTCCAGTATGATTTCCCATACCACTATCATTAGAGGATGAATTCGCAGCTAGAGTAAAACTCCTGGTGGAGCGTCCGAGCTTGAGAAAACGTTGTGAACTGTGTAAAGCGTAAAATTTTCCGTTAGTTTTACGCTACCTTAGTTCATTCCACCTATCCTACTTATAACCCCCGTTTCTGGATATGGAATCACGGTGTAACACGTCAACTTGTGTAACAACTGAAGCACGGTCTCATATATCTCATATTAATCGAAGATATGTTTTCATGTCTCATTCCTGTAAAAGGAAATAAGGACCACTCTCTTAACAACCCACGTAACTGGAGAGGAAATCGGGTTGCAGCCAGTCCACCGACTTTTGCTACTGTACAGACTAAAGATCTCTTGACAGGCGAAGGCGTTTCTGTACAGAAACAGGTTGTCGCTTTCAACACTATGGGGAGCCCTAATAGCAACAATTGTGCCCAACTTATACTTGATGGATCATCAAAAAACTGTGCACTCGTTTGAAAACCGTCATCTAGTAATAATCTCGAAAACGTTTCCACATAAGTTCTACCGTCGTCTAAAGGTAGAAGGTTAGAGAAACAATTTTACTCATTAAACGCTCAAATCCTTCGGGATATTCACCAAACAAAATTTTACCTTTGATAGCTACCACGGAATTTTTCTTTCGGTGGATTTTTATGGCTACAGAACATTAGCTTTTCGTTTATTCTGTGTCTGACTGTCGTTTATACTCTTTGGAACGCTTTCTTATTTTCTACAGTTCTTTTGATTGCAAGTTTGCTCATTTTACTCGGAAAGCTTTTAGAAAGAATGTTGGTTTGCACACAGGAGTCTTCTTATTTTCAAATATGATGCACTCTAAGTTAACGGGTCCTCTGTTTTGCTACCAGACTCTTAAACTTTCGTCGAACTTTCCTACGGTCCGCAGCAACACCAGATAATCCGTTAAACTTCTAGTCGACTGCAGTTCTGCTGGTCTAGCAGTTGGAACCACCGATCGAGTACACTTTTTAGAGATAAACAGAAAAGTAGATGCATTTCAAAGTTATTGTCAGAAGCTATTCCTAAAAAGGTATTCTTTGTTAGGCTCATTTATGTTACTTGTGTTGATATTGAAAATACCGTGAAACGAAAGTTTTCGTAGGCTGAATATCTGATCGAGAATGCACATGGCTGAACGAATTCTCTCGCATGTTTCCGCCCATCAAATGAAGAGCATGCATAAGACAAGCAGCTGACCAACATCCAAGATTTTTCCCATTATAACCAGAATGGCACAGCCCGACTACCACTCAACACAAAATGACTCATTCTACTCACAGTCGCACCCTGTGGAACTTGTTCATTGTGAAATCGACAGGGTCATGGTTTATTTGTTTCTCATCACTGTCGTTTTCTGCAGTTTAGCGGTGATGATTGAAGGCGATCAGTAATGATAAACACATGGTTTAGTGTATGCATAAAGGACTTGAGCGTAGTTAAGCTATGCGTTAGACATTGACGTGAAAACTAAATGCAAGTGAGTAATGTATTGCCGTAAGCAGGACAGTTCACTTCTTCAGAATGTCAGAAAGAATGCGATAACCTATGTTAAAACCCTACGCCGATTGATTATTGTCACAAAATGCGTGAAACAGATAACAAGATATTCAATTTCACTACCGTCGGAAGGCATGTGCCTTTCCATTTAGTGCCTATCTGGGGTCGACTGGAATTGTTTTGTGTAACAAAACAGAATTCACGGACTCGCAGTTTTGCCTATCAATAATATCGTATCTACTAATGTAATTAGACTTCTTCTGGGTGGTGTTAGGTTACTGAACCAAACAGGTTTTCAAATATCACACTTGAAGCGCATTACACAAGCATGACATGAATGTATTGAGTGATAATGAACATTCGGGACGTATGCAAGATTAGTAAGATCATAGCACACTGTATTTTACAACCTTGTTGACCTTTCATATTAGATGGCTGTGATCATCTGTGCAAAAGAAGTTTCCTTCATGTACATCATGTTGTTCTTGATGTGCCGAAAACCGGAAGCCCACTCAAAAACAATGTCACCGAGAGGTTAGATGTGATATGCCGGTCTTGGATTGCCTCAGAGCGGTCAGGCAATGTTCAAATAAGCCCAACTTGTTAGCGCGTCTGCACAAGCGATGGTTTTAAAAGCAGACAAAGTGGAACTGATAAGTCAGTTTTAGTATTATCAAAGCGGATCATTTAAATTTCAACATTTCGGTCTCTCTAGGTTGATTACGTAGATAACAAACAACTGCCCACTATCTTTGTATTCAGGAACAATTTCCACTGGACGGTTCATATAGCGTCTCAGTAAGCTAACCGGTCTAGCTCTGAAGAGTAGTTAGAATATGTACAAACAATTACCAAGTTGAACTCGAACACTTACCGATCAACATAGTCTCCCAGAAACAAATAGTTTGTTTTTGGTGGCATACCGCACCGTTTGAAGTAGCGCAACAGGTCATCATATTGTCCGTGCAGATCTCCAACAACCGTAATTGGAGATGAGAGCTTCAGAAGAATCGGTTCCATCATAAACACTGCACGAACCGCATGAGCCAGCTTCAGTAGTTGATTCTCAGTTATTCCATCCTTTGTTGAACAAGAATATAGTGTTTATCAGGGTGGCTCACCTACACTTCTTAATTTGGCACATCGTACAGTAATTTGCATCCGGCTTCTCTTATCAGTACAAAGAAGTACAAGGCATATTATTTTTACTATTAATAATGGAGGACGATATTAGAAAAACCTTTGATGAATTATTCAATTCTATATCTTGTCATGGACAAATCAAACTACGCTTTCTGAAGCAGAATTTAGCCTTTATACACTATAGTAGATTCACTCCACTCCATCGACTTCTCGCCTCAATCAATATCATCCGATGTTGTATTCACTCAACCAAAGATAAAAAGCTTATGCTTTTCTAACTGGCAATTTTGGAAGAAATTTATTGACGTTGTAGTCAGTACGTTGTTTAGAAAATGAACAATGTACACGCTCAACTAACAACCTCGTTAATCCTTTCAATCCTCAAAAAAACAGTCACCTGTTCCAGGGTTCAACTTTAAGTTTTCCCGTCTGTATTACGGAATTTGTCAGTCAAAACAAAACTTATAAAGTTCTATCAACTAACTCCGCTTATCTTCGGAAACATAATCCGTTGGTTGCACACTCATTTGTAGTTCAATCAAACTGAAATTCCTCTAGAAAATTCCCAGCAGACACGGGAGAAAATGGCAGAAGCTCGACATGAGTAATGAGAATAACAAAAGAGATAGGAAGGATATTTCTGGGAGACCCTCATCAGATTGGTACAATTATGAAATTTTGAATTAAAAATGGTCTACGATCCCTGGGGTTCTCCGCGCTTCCTACGATCAACTCGGAGTAAATTCCACCAACATCGTGCTAACCGGATCGGCCACTCAGTGACTGGGACAAGTGAACAAACTTTTCGACCCGTACAATCGCAAATTAACTCGTAGTTAGCTACTTTCGGGTCAAGTGCGGCCAGTTTTCCGTGATCTGCAGGGTCCAACCAAATTGACCAAAATTCATTCGCAGGCGAAAGTTCGGGATTAGTAAAGCCCTTACACGGGTAGGTAAATTGACCATGTGCGTCGAAAATTATTCGTTCCAATGTACGACCGGATTTACCCTCTTTTTTCAGAAACTTGATGATCATCTGGCATATAAATTTTCCTTACGCTGGCGCTTCCGTCAGTCGAACCACAGTAACTTTAATTGCGTTACGTAATCTTTACGTGTGCGACATTCACTGACATACAGGATTGCTTGATCATGACCTTCAAAATTCAAACCCAACAATAGATTCTGATTTTCACTAACACATAAAGGTGGATCAGTACTGCACACAGGAGAGGATTTTGTAACGATTTGTGGTGAACCGTTAAGGGGTAGAAAATTAGGTAGTTGTGAGAGAGGCTAAGAAAAACGTGTCCAAGAGGTGAACCAAGACATACTGTTTAAGTTTGTCGTCGAGACTCAAAGAAGCGTGGCAGGATCTTGGTAACAGTACTCACACGAATGAATCAAAACAACAGTAGTACGTAAACTGAATTCTACTGTGAAACGCGATAATCGACGTATGATACCATTGTGTTCGTAGCCCATGGAAACTAGTAATCTGACACCTACTGTACCTATATGCAGCAATTAGAAGTAAACAAGAGAAATAAGTTGCTTGCCTATAATTTTGCGTTTACGTTCAAGTAATGCATTAAAAAAGACTTTTGTGGAGATTGCAGCTTTCCGCTAAATTTTAACTGGAAAAGTTTATATTCTGAATATTTTCGTGATGCTTAACATTGACGTATGTAATAGACTTATCTGGTCGTCAGCAAAAGAAATGGGTTACAAATAGGATTTTTTATGTAACAGAAACAGGAAGAGGTTGAAAAATGAAATAAAACAGTGTGTTCCGCTTCAAATGGGAGAAGAGTAAATTTGAAGATAATACAACTTGAAAAGTCTTTACCAGTGAGTGATTAAATATACGCGGCCGTCCAAAACTTTTATGGGATAAATAGGAGACACAGAGTATTGTAAAGTATGCAGTTTCTACAGATTTCAAAAGGAAGTAGGAAATCAGAGTAAAACTATGTGGTGGTTGAAGTGAAAATTATCGAGGTTTGCTAATTAGCCATGCTATGTAAGACTAAGAACGAAGTTTGGTAGGTAGTTTAGTAACAGAATTATACTATATATTTAACTTTTTGGGCTATCTACGTGCTTTCGGAACGCTGCCAAATTCATTAGGTATTGGCTCAATTTATAACTGGGACGAAATTTGATTCAGCTGGCTGTTACCCCAAGATAACAAGTCACCACATCATGATTCGTTGATAGTAAGGATTTTTGCTCACTATTATGAATCTAACGTGGACTCGCTGTATTTTGTAAATCAAAGGCTGGAAGTTTTACAACTGAAACTTAGTAGCCTACAGCTGAATGTTATCACGTACCTTCCTTGGGTTCCAAGTGAGAAGGAGAAAGGGGCTGAACTGCTAACATTGACGCAGTAACTGATTAAGTTATTCCATAGAAAATGTCATGAGTAACGACTGCTTCGTTACACAGCACTCACATTCGACAGGGACCTCTGGGTTCAGATCCACGTTCTAGCTAGTCCATTTAAAAAGCAAGCATTATACCCCAGTTTTACTCTTATTAAATTTAATCAGTGGTGCATATTCATATCTGGACCAGTATTTGCATCCCTGTCCTTGTGATTCTGAGAACAATGTATTAGTCGCAAACCCATTAGCCTCAAGTCAGTCGCCATTAAAATTTTCCGGTTAAGTTAAAGCTAGCGGCCTCAGTAAACACTGTTCAAAGCTTTAGATACTGACGGGATTGAAAATAAGGTCTGTCGTACCCACGGCTGCTGTTCAAAAAGAATCATGGACACCACATTCTGAGAAAAACCAAGAGATCTGTTTATTGCAAAAAGATTCTCTTTTGTAAAAAAGCAACAGTGTACACAATGATGATTGTTATCGGAAGACAGGCATGCTGCCATTTAATTTTTCGGTTCAGAAATGGCTTCCACGACTTTGGTTCAAAGATTCTGCTCGCTTACCTCAGGTACACTTTTGAACACATTTTAAATAACCCCTTCTTACGAGCAACTTCAGCCTAGCAACTGACCGCCGTTTTTGATTGATTGGCTTTGAGAGACTACAGTTTCCCTCGTAAAGGTGTGTGGGGGAGCATTGATTAGCTGAAAATTCTCCAATCAAAAAGCTGCTCCAGTCTAATCCCACCGACAGTCTGAAGCTTCCTTTTACAGTGAGTAAAGCGGATCACCCGTTTTAATTCAAAAACAAGGTTCGAATAAGGGTAGTGCGAGAATGCTCATTTGGCTTACAGTAATCAGTGATGTATGCTCTTTTAACAGCCGGGGTTTAAACTCACTTTCACGGGGACCGTATCAATCGTTGATTCACTGAGCTCACAGTAGGCCAGACCGAAAAATCATACTCAGCCACATTTGTTTGTGAATTGTATTCAAACTGTTCGGTTCTAATCAAAATCCCGTACTAACTACGGATAATCAGAATACCGCTGGACAGGTATAATTAGTTCCCTGAACTCAAGTCGAAACGAAGTCCTAACTGTCGAGCATATATTAAAGTTGATGCGTCCGTTGCTGTCTCCTCCGTTGAAGTTTGAGTAGTCAAGTGGTACTCACAGTCAACCATGCTTGAACGTTTTCAGATGATTCGGACATGTCTAGCGTGAAGTCAAAGACACAGTGGTTCACAAGGTCACCTAATGAAAGCGTGAACGCAGTTCCAAGCACAGTCATGACAAAGACGTGTACTACTGATGGGCTTTAACAACATCAAAACTCGAGTATGACGATTTTAATCAAACGGAGCTGACTGAAGTACTTACCGGTGCATTGGCGTTATTGCATCAACAAAAGTGTATTTGACTATCTTTATGACTCTGCAGCTCTTTCTCGTTTGAGGAAAATGCCTTACTTTTCATCCGTCTTACTGTTGCACAGAATTAAGGCTCATACCCCCAAAGACTCTGGCGTAGTATGCATCAACTATATAATCACCAGTGTGACTAGCCAAGTAAACATTCTCTATACGAAGACAATTATTCATGTAAAGGTTAATCCTCCCAGAAAACCAACCAAACTTCTCCCAACCATAGCACTGTTCAGCTTACATTAACGTTATGTAACAGTGATAAAAGTCCGTTCAACATATTTGGTGATTTCTAAGGTTTCAACTTGAAGAGCAGCCTTACTTGCAAAGTAATCGATCGGAGTTAATAGGGGCACTAACAGATAATAATTCGGTCATGTGTTTTATGAAGTCCATGCACTGATACAAAAGGTCGCTTCAGGAAAGCGCGACCGGAAATACAATCCCTGTTGTGACAAGTGTACATATTATTAACGAGCGCTAACAGTAGTGAAGCTCGAGTTTAGCGCTTCTTTATGGAATAAATCAGCTGTAACCCCACCTGAATATGAGGGTTTCAATTAATTGAAAGTAATTTTCAAGTTGTGTCAGACAAATCCACTATTACTTACGACCACTCACACTTTAACAGTCTTATAATGCACGATAATTTCCAGAAGAAGCCCGGTTGAGTTATGTATCAGTTTACTCCTTGCACGATACACGCGGATGACATTGGATTCAGTGAGGTTCCCCAGTAACAATAAAAACGTTTGGTATAAATAAGATAAAGGAAAATCCATTTCTGTCAATGGTATTTTGAAACATGAGACAGCTACTTTATTGCTATTCAACGGACAGGAATTATTTCAGAATGCGAATACTTGGACAAATTTTTACGTCTGTCGGCTGGTGTATCTATATTAGTAGGCCCAAATTGTGCAACCTGATTCTAGAAAGCTCGTAGAGGATAATTAGTCAATTACTCCTCCAATTCTAATCTGATTCACTATGTTTTAGTAAAGCGTGAATGCAAATTCTCCCACTTACTATGGCATCTTTTTTGCCTTTGGATTTGTTGACCACTGGTTTTGAACAAACGTTGTCTGTACCACTCTCATCTTCGAACATGTATTTTCGGCTGGCCAACAAGGCTGTGATCAAGTCATCTAGGTTGGTAGCGTCCATCAGAGTTGTGAGGCTGGGGACTTTCGAATTTAACTGATTTAATGCTGAAAAAGAAAGTAACCAAGATGGTCTTCATTCAGTTGTTGTTCGCTGAAAACACACTCCTCTCTTGTTACGGGATTATGGATAAGTAGTTCATGGAAGATAACTGGATTCACTGCATCTTTCTGTGCCCACACTCATCTGAAAGAAGCAGTTTATGTGGATAAGGGAGTAAAATATTGTGGGGATTTTCATTATGCTCATACATGTCTCAGTTAGAGTTCGACGTGATCAAAATACTTCACCTTAAGAATAGCCATTTTCGGCATCCACATAACATGTTTTATCTAAAATGAAATGACAGTTCGGCTGCGTTGGAACAATCTAGATGGGCAAAACGTTCGTCCGTCTTTTGAATACGATGTTTTTAAGCAGTTTCTTACATTATACCTAAAGTTTATCCAACGAGTTGACACTAAGAACACCCATACATAATTTCGGTGTCTAGTACACGACTAACAACCTCCGCTAATTCTCTTGGTTGTTTTGAACTGCGTCAAGAACGTTATAGAGAAATCCAGTGGGATTAAAAGCTACTAAAATGCGTACGATGTGGGTAAGCTTCAGATGGCATGTTTCAAGCAGCCTTACTAAGCACTGACTCAACTCGGTGGATTCTGCTAGCAAAAATCATTTGTACATTCAACTATGTTCTATGGAATTCACCAACTTGATAACGGAGCAAATCAGTCAAAATGTCCGCTGTGGAATTCACAGGTACCAATTCGGTTGCTCAAACTGGAAAGTGCGTGCCTAATCGATTTTTATGGGTGGTTTTTTGTTTATATCTAGCTGTGTATCTGGTGGCTCCTCAGTTTTGTCTCTCGCATTACTAACAATGCCAAAATACTCATTGTTACAACCTTGTGTTGTTTTACTACGTAGTTTTCGGACGCTTAAATTAAAAATCACTCTCAAACTCAAAAGATTCTAGTCATGGTCGTGTTTCTTTCTCTGTTATCTACAAATCGAAGAGAATAAAATATACAGTCGCATTTTGCTTGGTGTGTATTTGATCACTGAAATGAAAATTAATTTTTCGGTAAAACTTAACGCTTTCTTTTGAGTAATTACGTTATCTGTAGAGGTTTCATGTCGAGCAATCTTCCTCTTTATTTATTAAGACACCAAATGATGGAGAAGATCTCGTTTATGCATATCTTAAAATTGGATCCATTAAAAATATGCATGTATCTTTTCAATTTATCTACAGCTTACTTTGAACGCTTTCAATGAACTTGGTTCACAAAGTTTAAATGCTACAATTGTGTAGTCATACTGTTTACAGACACCAGCAGTTTGAGCTTAGTGTGTTATAGACGGAGTGAAGTAGGTAGCAGGTCTTTCCTAAGTAATAGTCGCTACAGTGACATGTGTTTCTGTGGTGGTTGCTGTTTCTCTTGTACACGCACTCAGTACAGCCAGCTACATATGCTTCTATAAGAACGGCAGATGTCGGCAATTAAACATCTATTTTTTACGCCATATTGCCACACAATTACAAGTGCTCCAAGGGTCTTCAAGCAGAGGGAGTTTCTGCACAGTTCCAATAAATGTTCGTAACATCCACACTGATATAAAGATTCCATGAAGTCTGAGATAAACAGCCCAGTAACATGGCCCGGCCTGCAGCTGTAAGAAATGTAATAATTACAGTTTGTTTTAAATTCGCAGCGTGTTCAGCATTTACAGTAACTTGACTCACCTTAGCCCATACAGCATCAATGTCAGTAGGTCCATCGATCTTACTTTAATAACCCTTCGGAATTATTAGAAGCGCATGAAATTTTTAAGGAAATCCTGATGAGGACACACTGACTGAACAGTCATCTTCTTTCAGTCATTTGAAATTAGAAGATTCGTTACACAGGCTATACACACCCTCAGTTCTCACACTTGGCGGTTAAACAATTTGTTTGTGATAAGATAACCTCTCAGAGCAAATTTGTATTTTTACAAAATTAGCCCCGGTTGCAGTCTTTACAACTAATGTGCAATTTTCTAAAATCACTTGATGGGGTTCTGCGAAAAGGTATACGAACTTAACAGACTGGTTGATCGTCTAATCTTATGTATTATATCACGTTGTATGCCACGGTTTCTTGCCAGGCGAGGTTTCTGACATTTCATGCAGGACACCACTCATAGGACTTCCATCACTACTGGCCACTGTTGACAAATACTTAAGAATGTGTTGCTTCGCTGTTGAACGGAGAACAAACTGAGCACTATAACCACAATGAAACACAATTTACGGCATATGGAACATGTTAGAACCGGATGGTTCTTTGTGTAAACGCTGCCACATTAAAGACCACATTCGGGCTTGCAAAATACTCGCAAGGGACGTGATACTTACCCTTTATTTCAACGTCGGTCAACAATAGCAGCTTAGAAGAGAGAATAGACTGCTTAATTTGTATGACAGTGAGGAAGCCAGTTTCTGCGGAACAACCGAAGATACATCCTCTGGAACATGCAATAAATTTTTACTCGGTCCCATATACATAAATTAGTTGGTCCGAACCAATTACTTTTATAGAATCACACATACATTTTTCTCTCAAACCAGGATGTTAACCCCCAACTTTAAGTTTTGAAACAACTGAGCCGACTAATAAGTTGGTAACCTCACCGATTGCTTGCCCAAAACTCACCCTTTGCTTGTGCCCATTTCTTGCTGTCAGCAGCGCGTAGGTTTGCCGATCATCTCTCAAGTGAATGTGGAGCTCGTTACCTTAAACGTTACCATGAAACTCCCGGAACTCTCTGAAGAATCGACTTAAGTCAATCAGTGAGATGCAGCTCATACGGAGAATAATAAATTGTAAACGTTTTTGCATCGATTGAACTGGAACTGGCAAATGAACTAAAATAAAACAGTAAGTCACGCCTCTTGCAGAAGTTTGAGTTGATGAATGGGTTCACTTGTTGAATTCATGAGTTCTCAGCAAAGCTGCGCAGCGTAGGTGGTAGAATGCTTTTCATTTCCGGCTATGCTGTTTTGGTCATCCATTCGAATCCGTCAAAAGCGCAGATTTTTAACAGCTAAATCTCTTCTAACCTTGCAATCTTGTCAAATTACCCACTGGTAAAATGGTTTTTGATTACAACTACACCCTACTACTTAATTATTAAGAATTTAAGTGTTTTGAGCCACTGGTTTTGTTTCGGAACGTGCAACAATCATTTTTTGAAAAATGGTGATGAAATTCTTTTTTAACCGTGGTGTATGGGAATGATTATTGAAAACCTTTTGTAGTGTTCTAACCACAGCAAACCGGAATTAACTGCAGATTAAATTGTGATTCTTTGCTAAAAGTCTGTAAAATATGTTTTTTCCTCTTCATTTGATATGCAGTCACAATCTAGACATTTCCGTGACAAGTGATCCACTGATATCCGCGTCGATATTACTTTCGGGTATATAAGCTTTTCAGTATGCAGGTGAAGCCATCGGTTTTATTATGTACCAAGTGTGACTGTGTTTCCTGAGTGCATGTAAGTTTTGAAACTCACCCCATTGTATTTATTTTGAAGCGCACATTGTTTTGCTGTTTGCAACACGTAAGTTAGCTCGAATTATTTGCAATTAATGGGTGCTCATCTTCAGTTAAATAAGTAGTGAAAGTTTAGGAAAAGCATATATTCGATTATATCAACATTTGTTTCATTTACATCAGTCGCAAAGGTAAAACATGCCAGCTATATGAGTCTTACAGATAAGGACAAACAGGGACTAGACACGACTACAAGCACACTAAATATTACGTAATCAAGATTGTGACAACCCAATAAATCGTCTCAACCACGGTCGTGCGCCTAAGTCGGCCGGTAGGTTCGGGTAAGCATCGCGCCGCAGAATATCGGTGAACTCGGGTTTCAATTGTGTAACTATATGAAATGGGCTTAGTGGTGCCACACACATGTTGATTCTCGTTTTACAAATTTCCCTCTTTTTGACACACTCGAATCTTTGTAATTTTACCCCTAGTCGGAATTGCGATATAGGTATGCCATTTGAATAATTCAAAGATCTTATTTCCTTTCATGCAGAAAACTCTGTTTCGATTTTCAGGGTCTTGCACACAAACAGACAAAAGCTATTGCTACGTGTACTCTGTTTGATCCAAAATTAACGGACGGTAAGTCCCCGACTATATAATTGGATGGTTATTGTACAGACGATACTTCGGCGATACTTTAAATTTTACTGACGTTGTTCATCTTGAGTCTTTTTTCAGGAAAATGATTTGATCGAACTTTCAGCTTTCTGGGTATACTTGTTAATAGATGTGTGAATGACACGTTTCAGAGTTCAGTTAACCGCAAAACAATGCGGGTCGTTCAATATCTTTAATTTTTCAGCTTTGCCCATATGGTATACAAACACGATTTAGTTGAAATACTGTCTTATAGGGCCAGGCATAACAGTACACCTGGAGAACTACAGACAGAACAAGAGATACTCGGACAAACCTTACTGGCAAATGGATATCCAGAGAATTTCGTCGAAGCACACAATACGATGAGTGAGAGTACTGAATCCATACCACTGCTCAAAACAAGGATATTTTCTCATTCTTGCCGTTCACGAGTGACTAGTTAGCTAACGAAATAAGGCACAAACTAGGGTCTAGTCTGGTTAGAACGTGTGCGGTTGTGCAGTTACGCTTAGATCCAAACAGTTAAGGAGGAGTTCCCCGGAATCACGGAAGTATTTTGTCAAACTCTTCTGCCTCCCCCGTTGTGTAGTTGTCGACTTACAGTTTCAGTGACGTTTATATACACACAACAGATCAACAACTAGCACAGCGAGTCACCGGACACACCCCAAAATGGTTGGGAAAAATGGCAATGCAACAGCCTCGACTTGGTGAACTGAATGCTTCATATCCAGCGTTATCGAGCGCTTAACACCTCATAGCAACAGGTCACCAAGTTAACCCATTATACTCATTTGAGGTACTTCTGCGCAATCGAAACACAAATTCAGTGGCATTCCGCGACGCGATGCCTATCCGAACCTACCGGCCGAATTAGGCGCACGAACGTGGTTGAGACGACTTAATAGTTTGCCATAATCGTGATTACATAATATTTGGTGTGCTTGTAGTCGTGTCTAGTCCCTGTTTGCCCTTATCTGTAAGACTCATATAGCTGGCATGTTTCACTTTTGCGACTGGTGTAACTAAAACAAATGTTCACATATTTCAATACATCTTCTTCCTACTCTGGCTAAGTGATTGAATCTAACACGGTGCTCCAACTATTTGAGTTTGTGAAACACACACGAGATAAACAATTGCTTGTGAGCACTCAGTGTAGGGTTACAAAACGTATTTGAACAATTTTTTGCTCTCTAGTTTGTGAGGATTCTTCAAAATGCGTCATTAATATATGTACCGCCTTGAAGCGGAATCCTGCTTTCAATATAGCTGAAGTCGCCAGGCGAAGCCTCAGCATTCGTTGAGCCACATGAACTGCATATTTTCTACCATTGTTAGGGTTTATCTAGTCGAGACCACCAACTCCAGGGTCCGCTTTTACTGAACCGTCAGTAGGTATGTTGAGCGGCTGTTTGTTACCAATGTTCGCGACGTCTCGCTCTGTTTCCCAGTAATATGACCTTCTGGATGTCATAGAGGTAATGAACGACCTCCAATGTTAATGCTGATATCATTGTTTGCTGAGTTGTGCCTGTTTCTTGGTAAGTGTGGATTTCTACAATGTATTCTAGCTTGGTTTTGTTTTAGTATAAATTGTACACTTATTTCATTTATTGGTTTTCAAACGAACATTACTGTGTGCACTTGGTAGCATGTTCTGCTTTCATATACTATCGTTCAGCGCAAAGTCAAGTTTAAACAATCTCTCTAGATTGCAACAGGCCAGGAGCTTCAGAGAACAAACAAAGTCAGAAGACTCTCCAACGTGTCACCTTAATTTTCTGTCAAGCCTTGGTGTTTTGTTCAAACCAGTCATTGGTAATGTACCTCAAACAGTCACTGAGCTGCCGTCATCCTTCAGTTCGTCAGAACACGCTTAACATTTGTAAAGTTTGTGCTAACAATATATACATCTTCATTACTTTTCTCCTGGACAGCAGACAAAAGGACAAAACGCACGGTTTCAAGGTTTAACTGAGCAGTGGTGCTGTTGATGACGAATAGGTAAGAACGTCTTTATATTCCAGTAAAATTAGGAAATAGGTTATTGGAACGTTCTGTGCATAGGAGCCCTCAAAATCTTGACTTCATTTGCGTCAAATTACTAGCATAATTAAATAATCTTCGGATCATTTTTTATTTATTTATTGTTTGAGATAAAATACGAGGGTGCTCTGTCTCATTTGGAAATTATATTACCTTCCTAGTCTGTGTGCGGGTAAACACCGGTTGCTCCTACTTTGCACGTTAGATTGTAATGTAACTCAGTTTACTGAGAAGTGTGCTAAACACTTCTGCATCGTATTGTGACGACTATTTCCTGTTTTTCATCTTCGTGAACATTATATACTTTGAATTTCATGGGATTAAAAAATCACAGTTAAATAGTAAAATACCGGGTGCTGAAGAGGACCGAGAAAAAACGAGTTATCAACGAAAAGTTGTAAGGGATCTTTACGCAGTTGTTCTTATGTGTTTAGATGATGAGATTGTAGTCGCAAAATTCCGTCACACAAGCGATCGAAACCTTTACATCCCAACGTTCCTTCCGACAATATCAACTCAAGATGAACGTATGAACGTATTGTGGCTAATCTCTTGAAGCGAATCACACAACCACACAAAAAATTACTAACCGGTGACGGAAATGAACACCACTTAGAACAGCTTACATTCAGCTCACTGTACCTATCATAGATAAACCGAACGCAACATATCTGATCGGATCAACCACCTTTCCGATAAATTGGTAGCACTGGGATTTTCAAGTCTACTGTGGAATGTGATTTGTTAAACATCACTATATTGGTGAAATTTAGTTATCTCGGTTTAATTACATTTTTTGTCATTGAACTGACTGGGGTGCCAGTAGCTTTATGATAACGACTCAGACTATAAGTTACGGGTTTGATCCCCAGTTGTAGCAGCAGTTCTTGTCCAAGGTTGGCCAGCCTGATTGTGCCCGGCACATATTTGATCCGGTATTTCATGTAACGAAATGGCCTGGTGGCGTACAAACAATGGAACTGAATTTGCCTACTATGGTTCAACAAGCACAGAAAGAGTAGCTCACTTTCAGCATGTTTAAAAGCAGAAACTGATTTGCTTAGAAAATGACCTATTTTAGACCGCTTTTCGCAACATGGATACTGCACAAGTATTTATCAATACTTAAAAAAAGTTAATGATTGGAATGGCCGGAGTTNTAATGTGAGGTCAATGGCGCAGTGGTTCACACGGTTGCCTCATGATTGGAATGGTCGGCTTAAGCCGCTTAATAGTGCGATCAAGTTATTCTACAGTACAACTATAGCGTGAAAGGGAATATACGAGCACTGATTGATCGTGGACTTGTAGCTTATCTTTCAATTTCAGTCTTAACATCGGCATTGTTGTGAACTAACTTCTTACGGTTGCAGCTGAAAAGATACGTGGATGTGAGAGGTACATGCAGCGGTTAAACTGTTCTTCTAGAATATCTCCTATAAACAGGGCTTTCTTTCGAGCTGTGAGCATTATCTCATGTGGGATTCTGGCCTTCACACTTAAAGTGATTAGTTGCAGACGTATTTATTGGCAAACTAATTTCACATCTACGGTCGGTCATTCGGAGTCTTCATATTTACCGCCGATATGTTAGCGACATATTTGTTGTCATACAGTCACAAGGTGAGTTGGCTTTTGTTGAGTATAATCATCGTTCACCCCACGTCCTTGGATAACACCGTTTGGTCAAAGCCGTTGAATAGCTGAGTTATTGGTGGTTGTTTGTATGTTTGCTTGTCATAAAATAAACGAAACCCTCGATATATTTGTTATAATATGTTCTTTAAGCAACTACCACCTCCCTAACTTAGTGGTGAAGCGAAACTAAACTCATGGGATTCGCGAAATAAGGCCTCTGTTCAGATTGTCTTGACTGCAATGTTCCATCTGCTGAATTATAAAGCACACAAAAGTATAAGGAGATCGCAATCGCCTTATGATCAGTTTACTTTTGCTTAATTACTTCGTTTCATTGTGAACCGGTTTATCGTTAAGAATGCTATTGACTTAAGTCGTGAACGTGGGTCTATAGTCATTCTTAAGATAGATATATTAAAAACGAAGTGACCTAAATGACCACTGATAAATTATATAGAATAGGCCGTTAGGGTTACATGGTAAAACTGCTTAGTTTTATAACGAACTTACCGTGAAGTTTCGGTTCGAATCGTAAGTCGAATGGTTTGATGAGTGGATTTGGTCTGTTGGCATTATAGGGTATAATGAGATTTGCGCTACTGAATGTTTTACGTTCGCTCGGAGAACAAATTTGGTGCAATTAAGTTTTGACCTTGAGCTTTTCACCATTAGGCGGAAAGGGGCGGGGCGCATAGGTTACAGAAGAGGTGAGGAAGGCGGCGATGGGCGGAATGTGTATTTTGTAGGGCGGGAGATGATAGATTTGTGTGCACGGGATGTAGATAAGATTTTTCGTTTTCTTCTAGCGCAGATTAAACCGGTTATAACCAGAAAACTTCAAGTGGTGTGAAGGATTCTAAAATTAGGCACACTTATCTTGATTAAGTGCAAATTCTCAATCTTCAATAAATACCCATTATTGAGCCAATCTTCGCATAATCTCATGAGTACCGTGACTGATCATATTGACCAACAATATCTAAAGCTGATAGTAAAAGCAATTGTGTATACATGCCGTGCGTCGACTATGAGTATCGGGTAATATTCTATTGCAGTTCAGTTAGTCGTTTTCTAAAACACTGACCACAACTAATATAAACTGATCACGCCATATCTGTCCACATCATTCGAGCGGACCACATTCAATAATATGTTTTTATTTTGAATGTAAGCTCATCGAGGGATATCAAAATGTGAAATCGGCTACCCTTCCCAAATTCAGTGTTTTTTCTTAAGCTATCATTTGTTACACTAAAATCGCAATGTTTGATCAATTCTTCTCTATAATGGCAACGTTGCTGCTTTTCACATGATCCTGAGGAGGCTGAGCTCGTTAAAATTAATTGTCTACAGAATGGGAACTGGAGTGTCGCTGAGTATGAGGTGACTTCTTTGTCATTTGCGCTTGTAAACAACGATAGCAGTGGGTGTAAAACCGCACGAAAAAACATCTGAATTGAACAGTCAATAAGCACAGAAGACTATGAGATTCCATTTGATACACCAGGAATGGTTTACTTAAATCGTAGACGTTAGTTACTAAATGAAGTTGGAAACGTTTAGTTCAAGTCGACTTGTAACTGATACTCAGAGCAAACCTACGATAAGTAATCTACACTTTCCATTTTTACAAAGTGAGATACGATCTGGATGAGATTGTAAGTTGTTGCAAAATTTGAAACTTTAGAAGCAATCTTTATGATTGTAGAACACGATACAGTGTGAGCTTTGTAATAGATATACCTAAACTGTCTTGCATTTTATACATAGGGAATGTTGTTCAATAGTGGTTGTTCTGGTGAGTTTTTGGCCATTCGGACCTAAGCTTCTTCTTCTGTTTCATGCTCCAATTTTCCCTCAATATTATACGTGCTTTTTAGCATCAAGAGCACATGATTATTTGCAAGTTGTGTAATCTATATGGGACACAGAGTCTAAGATACTGGCGAATTCTCCGTGATTTTTAGAGGAAGCGGAAACGCATCCTCCAGTTTGATGTGGCTTGGGCTAGCAAACATCACAGTCCGCCTTTGTGTAGGAGAACATTTAAGCAGTATGAGTGAGCTGGGCGCAGGGACAACTACGAAATGGCTGACTATTCAAATTACATACTTGTGTTGAAAGCAGACGTGTGCGCATAAATGCTGAATACATCTCACCAATTCCTAGCTAGGGTATGACCGACTGAAGCCCTGTATATCACGACCTGCTCACTTGGGTGACTCGTTAATATCTACTGGTATGATCAGGTGGTTTTGTTTGTCCACAGCGACCAGAGGACCTGCTAGTTGGTGGCTAGGTGAATACTGGAATTCAATCCAGAATCACGGCAATTGAAAGAGCAAAAGCACGTGGTACTTGGGCGCAAACGATTTTCCGGCAATTTTCAAAATCACTGATAATTCTATGACTGTCAATCTGTGTAATATGCATAAACCTGAACTTGCTTCAGAATTAGGCCGTGGAAAACTACTTCTCAAATTAGTGTAAAATGATGATGTAGGAGGCTATGGGTTCTCTGACATACTAAGAATTACAGCGTAACAAGACATTTTTTACAGAATTCTAAGTTACCACAAATTTACGCGGCTCAGCAGGTAGCAGGCAGTTTAATAATGCAGAACGACAACCTCAGTCGTTTTAATGGTTTACTAACAGAGCTGCCTGTGACAGCCACATATTCCCGCGTAGTAAACCTCTCTAAACCTACAATGTGCCATTGCTTCTACAAATTTCCAAAAAGTTTCGTTTCAGTCACACTTGCTTCTAGTGGCATGACGAATGTCAAAGTAACAAACTGTAAATGACCTTGTAAGTCTTAGTTAAGTGGCCTGGTAATTGGATCACACAATCGCCTCAACAGTTTCCATTTATTTTCTAGCCGCAATACTTTTCCATTGCTGTACTGAGTTTCGCTGTTATGTATGTGTCTGGAAACCCTCAGTGAAGTCCCTTAGCGGGCTTTATTGATATGTTACTGTGAAACAAACAACTCACTTGTGATGGTTCCAGAAATACAGAAATGAAGCACTTGACTTAGCTAAACCCCATAGCCACTTTCAACACAGTAGTAATAACACCCCAAAGTGAACAAATCAGATATTTAACTCCCCAATACAATTTTACATCTTATTATCGATAATATGATAAAATAACTGTGATGAAAAATATCTTTGGCGAAAATCACCACACAACTAAAAGCAATTTCCACACAAAGGCTATCCAAACAAGAAGTAAAAGGTGTTATTCGTTCAGAGTTGAGTTTCTTCATGAAAACCCAGTTATTGGTGAAAGTAAGATCTCCAAATGCTCTTCGTGATTGCTTGGCCCGAAAGGTTTCTTGTCGATCACTGGCAACTTTGGAAAGAAGTTCCTTATGGGTAGGAGTTCAACATTGGCGAAGAGACTGAAGAATTTTGTTCTGCTCTTCACTGCTGAGGATACTATGCATAAACTGGTATTTTCACGAACGTGCTTCACGATAGACCCATCTCACCGTCCACTTACATCTATTAAGGCAAGTTTTCTTAACTGAACCTAGCCGTCTGCTAGGATAAAATTTTGGAACCTATTATGGGTGAGTAGAATATGCTTGATATCTTTCTTCTCAAGACGCAATAATCAGCAACCCACAAAAGCATTCCTATGCTTGTACCGCACCTCCCAAAACATGGTCTGGTGATAGTGCATGGTACTTCTAGTCGAAGGGTTTTACATTATAACTGGCGTTTGAAATACCCCCAACACATATTCTTATGTATGAATTTCTTCGCTGTCCACTTCTGACAAATTTGCGCATGGTAAATGGATCACAAAAATATCCTCTCCATATTCTCTCGAACGGTTCATAGGTTGAAGCTCAATACGTTGTATTTGGTGGCTGGTAAATGAGCTTTGTGTTTTCAAAATAAGCATCTGGGTGGAAGACGCAGCTAGCGACTAGCACTAAAATATTTCATTCTCCTTTTCATGTTCTTATTGAGGTACTTCGTCAGTTGTGCACAATAATGTATAATGTACATCTCCTCAGTGACATTGAAGCACAATACCATCAACCTTTCACTCCAGTTATTTGGTTCTGATGGTTGGCAACAGTGGTGGTGTTTTTTGTATCTCGGGATGTTCTGTTTTTTTTTGTAGTAGACTCCGTCTGATAAAGTTTCGCGGGTATCCGTTGCGAAAAAATACTCGGTATAGATAGTTTTCTTCTTTTCTCCGGAGCTCTGCGGTGCTGCAGTGTGTTTCAGCTCGTTTGAACAGGGTTCGAATGCAGCTTCTCTTGTGGCAGACTGGGTGGTTGCTGCGGAAACTAAGGAGTTGGTCTGTGTGTGTTTCTTTCCGATAAACTGAGGTCTCCAGTGTTCCATCAGGTTTGCGGTTGATTAGTACATCTAGGAACGGTAGTTGATTGTCGGTTTCCGT